>JAPMAG010003036.1:0-10593 GCA_036584685.1 Rhyacophila sp. Rhy_31_5
GGGATCCCCGCATGATAGGCGTGCGCGCTACCAACTAGTCTAATGGGGACGACTACCCTAAAAATAAGTGTGGCCACCCCCGTCTTACACCTAATGTACTCGTATACTAGATTAGTCGACAGAGCGATTCAATACAAACAGTAAAAAAATCAATGAATCTCGGTATTATTACTGAATAAATTTATGTTAGAATTTGTGACGAAATTTACATGAAATGCGAATGAAATATTAACATACAATACTGCCATATCTATAAAAATCAATGTGATTTCTAACGTGACATTAATTTCGAATTTATTGACCGGTGTTTAGTAAACCGTTACGTCAGATGAGATTGTATGTATGTAGAAATTATTGGACGCAACCGTTTCAATATCGTTGTTGTTGTTGTTTTGGTGTTGTGGGCCATTCAAGTCCATCGCCCGTTATACAACTGCTTTCAACATTTCTCCATATGTAACTTTTCTGGTTTGCATATCTGTATATGGAAAGTAAACTGCACTATGTAAGCTTGTGGAAAACTCGAGATATCGACATAGTTTAGTAGAGTTTTTCAACCGGTGCCGATACCTGAAAATATTTTGCCGGTACATGAGAAATTAACCTTTTCTGTGCCAGATATAACGTCACAACACGGCAAGCTGTGTATTTTAAAGCAAAAAGATTATGACAATATGTCTGGTACAGAAAGGTTAAATAGGAATACAAGTTACAATCACTTCCTATTCACTTTTTGAGGGGGAAGATTGATATGTAACGATAAAAATTAATCCACCCTCCCTCCATGTAACGCCATGTAGACGTTGGTGGTCACCCCCTCCCTCCCCCTTAAGAGTGTTACGTGGTTTATGGACGACCCCTCAGAAACGCATTACTGAATTTTAAAATTAATTTTGCTTACTTCAGCCTCGAAATCGTCAAATAACGATGAGGAAATGTGGAAGAAATGTTCGAACTATATTTTAATATAAACAAAGAAAACAATTCATAATGACAGCTATAATTAATTACCAAATTAGTAAAACTGCACATCTAAAATTAAACATATTTTCTCCACTCTTTACAATAGGTAATTGAATAACCACGACTCTCTTTATTCTAATGATAAGTGCTATATTACCATTGTATTTATCATCGTAAAATTGGTATGCATCGACCATCGCACCGACGGCATACCACGCATAATAAATAACAAATGAATTAATATTTTGCTTTCTAAAACGTTTCAGATGAGAATTTTAAACGAAACAAAGCAACAACACTTAGATATATTATTAATTTTACTTTTTAAAATAATTGCGCAACGCGAAAAATTATAACGCGCCATTTCAATTTGCAATGTTAAACACACGACGTCCGTGTAAGCAATGTCATACATAAGAGTATGAAAATGAAAGGACTTTTTTTACGTCACCATGGCTGCGAGTACAGCTTTAAGCAGCGAACTTTCACGTACACATACGAGTACAAACGTTGTTGTTACTCGTCTGTGTGATACAAATATTTCACTTGTGTGTTCACTATTTTAAATGAATTAGTTGAGGGTATCCCACAGAGCTTTCACGACCCCCTGAAGCTTTTATAATAAAATCTGCATCAAAAATTAAATTAGAGTGGGGAAATTATAATTTGACAGTGACGTCACTTTCGGTTCATAGATGCGTACAGTTGTCTAGTTATTTCAAACAAACACCATCAAAAATAGAGTCCCGTGTATCTACGCATTTCGTAGCATTTAAGCCGGATCTAAAGGCCTATTATCAAAGCTAATTTAATGTGAGGTTTTAATAAACATACAGTTTAATAATAACCTTATTTTTATAAGACTGAGACCCGAACTCACCCGAACGAAAGCTGAACTGCATTTTAATCGATATAGTGAATATAAAACAAACATTGATGTAAAAGTTATTTCGTTCTTTAGAACTATTTATAGCTGATTGTTTTTAGTTTGTTTCAGTGTATCTAAAATGTACTGTAAAGTAGAAAGTTCATGGGAAAGATGCAATAATGTTTAGTTTGTTTTTTCCAGACTAGGTCCGTTGGTGCGGTGCATCCGCCCTCCGTCTACGAGTGACATGGGCCAGGAGCAGTCAGCGTTGTCAACGTGCGACCGCCGCCACACAAGGGGCGCCACCCGAGCGCCCCCTCCCCGACCCCACAGAGAGAGCCCCCCGAGGGACCACTACGCCCCGCCAACGCCGCCGAAACCGTCACACAAGCGCTGCTCGCACTCGCGGCATTCGTCGCAGCAGAATTTGGACAGTGCATCGCACAAAACGAAGTCTTCGACGCTAAAAGACGGCGGGTCCGTCTCTAGCGGATACACGTCTTCGAAAACCGAATGCTCAATCTCTTCAGACACGAGGCCAAAATCACAAATATACACCAACGTGCACTACAAGGATATAAATAACAACGACATCTATAAACCGCTAAAGATAGGCAAGAGCAAACTGCACAAGTTGAAGATACTAAACGCAGACAAAGACACGGCGATATACCTGGAGAAACACCTATCGATCAAGTCATATTTACAGCAGGAAGACGAAACGAATAAGAAAAAGGTAGGGCCGCAACTGCCGGAGCCATTACCGAAGAAATCAGGCATCAGAAATTACACACCGAAGATTTTGACTGAGAAGAATCCCCAAAAAGATTTGGAGCATTGGATATGAAAGTTTTTAATAAAGTGCTTCAGATGGCAAGAGAACATTATTTTACATCTTTTATTAGGCCACATTAGTGAAGTTATATTGAATCTGTATCTAAAAACAAGTGTTGTTTTTTTGTTTTATCAAAGATTAAAAGCAAAATTTAGAATTAGTTTAACAGCTTCGTAAAAGATATTTGTGTATTTTTTATAGATAATTCTAAAGTTAAATGCGGAATATTTTACGTTAATGATTTCTAAAAGTATACAAAATATTTTCGTCGTTAAACATAATATAAAAGGTGTGTTTTAATGTGAAATAAAGAAAAAAAATGTAAGACAATCAACGAAAAGAGACAGAATTTACAAATTAAAATAATACTGCCTAATTTTTAACCTAGAAACGAAAGGAGGTTTAATTAATGCAACAGAAGAAAAAACGTTTTCGGCCAATTTGAACCATGTACAAAAACGAACGCAAGTAAAATTCCGATAAAAATAAAAACGTTGATATGTAAGTCGTGTCGCAGGTGTGGAGTATATTTTACCAAGTTTCAAGTCTTACTTTAAAGTAGATAAAGTAAGTTAAAACATTGAAATAAATCGTCGAAAATAGTGCTAAAATATTTCGGGTGGTACAACTAAAAATGTGGACTAGTAAATGTTACTGTGGAAAAGATGAATTTCTTCGTTATACTCGAAACGCGAAATTAGAGAAAGCAAAAAGTTAAAACATTAGAATAAAATAAGGGTAAAGATAAAATTGAAGTTGATTTAGTGTAAATATAATTTTCTGCGGTGTCATTGTAAGTAGAAGACAGCAAAGCATGGCTCCAACGATTCTGGCACCGTTAGCCGCTCTCGGAGGAATAGCGCCATCACCCGTGGCGCTGGTCAGTATTCTTCCGCTTGTGGCGATGGGACTCACGTATCTTCGATATCAATCGGCTGATCCCGAATCACACCCCAGTGATGTTAGCAATGTAAGTACACTTTGTTTAACTCGAGTGTTCATCTTTACCAATAAGGGGGCTTCACATTCGTAGGTGAGTGGATAGTGAATCTGACTCATGAGCCGGGGGTGTAGGGTTCGAATCCCATAGCCGGCGAAAATTTTACACGTTTTTCAGGTGCATTTGAAACTATGATATAGACCAAATTGATTGCGATAATAAAGAATTATTACTCGTAAAAATCTGTCAAAAACAATTGTGAAGTTTCATATGCTCGTTTCGGAGGGGACATGGTTAAAAGGAAAAAAAGAATAAGGGACGTCCATAAACCACGTAAGGTTTTTTATAGTGTTTTTACCCTCCCCCTCCGTGTAACAATACGTAGACATTCAACTTGACCCCCCCCCTCCTCCCTGCTCTTAAAGGTTACGTAACTTTCCATATTAAATAGTAATGAAAGATTTCAAATGAAAAAAGAGTTACATAACAATAAAAATTAATCTCCGCTATGTAGACATTGGTGGACAGCCTTCCCTCCTCCCCAAGAGCATTACGTGGTTTATGGACGACACCTTGAAACGATATGTAGACATATACTTTTTTAACCATATTCGCTCCGTAACGAAACATATGGATCTCCACAATGTGAAGATTGTTATGAAAGTGGTTTTTACGAGTAATAATTGTTAATTATTAGCTCAAATGTTTCGGGTTCGTGTCCTGGCTACAATACAAATGAATAAACATTTGAAAGAATTTGAAACCAGTACGGGGCTTGAACTCGTGACTTCCGCTTGTTAGGCGTACGTGCTATCCAGTAGCCGAACGAGGCCGACATTATTACTAATATATATGTACTTGTATATTATTATGTTTAATAATCCGCAAATGTAAAACTAGATTTACATACTCGTATGTTCTTGAAAAATCAGAGCATAGCCTCGCCTCATTATATTATAAGGCCATATAAAAAAACTTGTATTTTATGAATACTTGTATGATTTCAGAAAACACTCAACTTTCATATTTAATGCAATTGTGCAACACAAAAGTACAAGTATTGTACATAACAAACGAATAATAAAACTAATTATGTTTCCAGATTCTTCCAAGATATGACTTCGTCATAATTGGCGGAGGGTCAGCGGGCGCAGTGATCGCATCCAGGCTGACAGAAATCGCCAACTGGACAGTCCTCCTCATCGAAGCCGGCGGAGACGAGAACGAGATATCGGACATTCCGGCGCTCGCAGGTTACACGCAACTCTCGGACATGGACTGGAAGTACCAGACTCTCCCACCACCAAACGCGGCGTATTGCCAAGCGATGGTGGGCGACCGTTGCAACTGGCCAAGAGGGAAAGTGTTAGGAGGCTCCAGCGTACTAAACGCCATGATTTACGTCAGGGGTAACAAGAACGATTACGACCTCTGGGAGTCTTTGGGGAACGTAGGGTGGTCGTATGAGAATGTGCTGCCGTATTTTATGAAGTCTGAAGATAACCGGAATCCGTACTTGGTGAAAACACCGTATCATAAACAGGGAGGGTATTTGACGGTTCAAGAATCCCCGTGGAGGACTCCGTTGTCAGTGGCATTTGTAAAAGCGGGGACAGAGATGGGTTACGAAATTAGAGACCTCAATGGTGCACAACAAACTGGTTTCATGCTTGCTCAAGCTACTATCAGAAGAGGAAGTAGGTGCAGTACTGCGAAAGCATTTTTAAGACCAATTAGAAATAGGAATAATTTACACATAGCACTCAATTCGCAAGTTACGAAAATTTTAATAGATGAAAACAGAAGGGCGTACGGCGTTAAGTTTATGAGATATGGAAGAAGTATGACAGTCAAAGCAAATATGGAAGTGATTTTATCAGCTGGTGCTATTAATACACCACAAATATTAATGCTAAGTGGTATCGGACCGAGAGATCATCTGGAACAGCACAATATTCCTGTTATAGCAGATTTAAAAGTTGGACACAACCTGCAAGACCATGTAGGTTTGGGCGGACTGACATTTATAGTAGACCAAGGTGTCACGTTTAAAAAATCTAGATTTCAAAGAATGTCTGTAGCTATGGATTACATCGTAAATGAAAGAGGTCCAATGACGTCACCGGGAATAGAAGGGTTGGCTTTCGTCAATTCCAAATACGCGCCCAAATCAGGGCAATGGCCGGATATACAATTCCACTTCGGTCCCAGCTCAATTAATTCTGACGGTGGAGACCATATAAGAAAAGTAGTAAATCTAAGAGACAGAGTATATAATACAGTATATAAACCGCTTGTACAAGCGGAAACATGGACAATATTACCACTTCTTTTAAGACCCAAAAGTACCGGATGGGTACGGCTGAAGAGCAAAAATCCAATGCATTACCCAACAATAGAACCGAATTACTTCGCCCATAAAGAAGACATAAAGGTGCTTACTGAAGGGATAAAGATAGCAATGAACGTATCTAATACGCCAGCGTTTCAAAAATACGGTTCGAGGCCACTTACGATACCAATGCCGGGATGCAAGCACCACGAATTGTTCAGTGATGAGTACTGGGAATGTAGCATGAGACATTTTACATTCACAATATACCACCCTACCGGTACGTGTAAAATGGGACCATCTGATGATCCGGACGCCGTGGTGGATCCAAGATTGAGATTATATGGGATAAGTAATCTTCGAGTAGCCGATGCGAGTATAATGCCAACAATTATAAGCGGAAATCCGAATGCGCCTGTTATCATGATAGGCGAAAAAGCTAGCGATTTGATAAAAGAAGATTGGCTTTTATGATAGCGGATATGGGCTGAAAAATTCTAACACGTGGCCATGATGTATTGGTAATACTATACCGTAAAGCAAGTGGAAATATTTAAATGTTAAGAACGATTGCTATTCCATATTGTCGATGATCTGTAGTGATGTGGATAAGGCATAACAGAGGAGGGAGGAATAACGTAAATATGACAAGATTTACTTAAAATTGGAAGATATTATGGACACTGCGGATCAACCGATGGGAGACAAAGACTTTTGTCTTGAAAAATACTCAAGAAGATATAAAAAAAAAGATTTTTTGAAAGACGTATTAAATTTTTATAAGATATCGACCGTGTTTAGGTTAACGGGATTAACCCTCGCAGAGCAAAATTTAGGCACAGAGGCACATTTTTTTCTTCATGATTTTAGTCAAAGTCACATTAACACAAACGTGAGTGCGTCATGACTAGAGTAGGCAGATTATAATTTGACCGTGACCGTGACGACACCTTCGGCTCATGGATGCGTACCGTTGTAAAAATGTGAGCCCAGCCTGACTAACCTGTATCCGATATGTCAGAAACCCACTGGCCACTTTGTCAAGCAAGGTGCCAACTTTCGGGATTTATTCCGATTTGTAAGAAACAGAATTTTACAAGGTGGAATTAAAAATAAAAGACCCCATTATCAATGCTAATTTAGAGTGAGATTTTAATAAACAAATTTTTTTAAAATAACCCTACTTACTCACCCGAACATTGCTAATCAAGCGTGACGTCACGGTTTAATTATAATCTGCCTACTCTAATAAATTGCTATTTTATTTATCTAATCTGATAAATAAAAAAAAATATTATTATTTATAAGATATATTAAATATCAAGGTTAATGCTTTTTTTCTTCCGCACAAACTTAATAGGTCGTTCTTTTTTTTCAAGATGTAAAGCATTAGCAGAACGTGTATTTATGTGTGTACATTGTGATTATCAAATAAAAGCATTTGACAAAACTGAGGTTTAAGCTCTTTTGCTTAAACAGGGTAGATATCGTTCAATATAAATCAAACACGAAATTGACACATATTCTGAAGTTTTTGGAGGTCCACAATTAAATGTGAAACGAAACGTGTCTCGGTTAAAATCTTATATCCATGAATAAAGGACTTATAAAAACATTTCGTCGTGTATAATTGCAGACATTAAATTTAAGAGCTGTCAGAAGTGTAAAAAAATGTGAAATAGTATTATTTGAAATCATGAATATTCGGCGTTTATCATGTTTCTAGGCCGAATAAAATGTATATCAACATTATATTAATATTTTCAGTGTGTAAAATTATGGTCTGTGAATTTTTTCTATCAGTGTTCAGACAATATTATTAAATGAAAAAATAGTTTCATAACTACGATATAATTAAATCAACTTCATTCAAACAGTGTTTTGCCCCCAAAGTAGTGGTTCCTACAGACCCCCGGGAGTCCTTGTGACCGCTTAGGGCAAAGGTACCCACCTACATTTTCGAGGCTGGGATCTACATTCAAATTTCATTTTCATGGCTATCAGACTTCTAACGAGAATCGTATACGATTTTTTGTTGTAAGCAATTTTTTAAAATATTTATTTTAAAAGACAAAATATCGTTAAATTTCTTTAAATAAATCGCTTTGTTAACAAATTAGCAACAAAAACCAGTTTGTCTTACGACCGGGATAAAAAAAATTCATCTTGTAAATTTAGATTTGTAAATAACTATTTTCAAAATTCACAATCATAATTCAATGGCTTAAAGTGAAACAATGTTATCTACAAAAATGCGTTTTTTTCTCATTTACGAAAATGTTATTTTACGTTCTTGGCTACGTAATTGTCAAAAAACGGTATGTTAATCTTTTCTAGTCCCTTCTTAAATCTGTCTGTAAAGTTCAACGTTAATTACAAAAAGTTGCTTTTGTTTAATATAAAAATACTGTATAAGCTGTTAGCGTTCTTCTCACTGGAAAAATTAAATTATCAAACATTGAGGTTTAAACAAACGTCTCCTTTGTTGAGTTCCAAGAAAATAAAAAACGTTTTTTGGCTTTCTTGTTAAGTTTCACTTATGTAGATAGCGTTGTTTGGCTTTAAGCACTCAAATTGAGATCGACCTGTTGGGGACCCTTGGCTTAGGTAGGGAGTCTATGGCAAATTTAAATAATTTGTAGGCGCGTGGACAACATCGGGGTGGGGGGGGGGGGGGTAAAATAATTAAGACCCTTTTAAGGTAAACAAACAGCTCACAAGATGACAGACAGTCAAGATAAATTTTTAAATTTGTTTAAAAAAAAAACTCAATTTTGCAAAGAACGGAGTTAGTGACCTTTTCCATAACAACGACGACATATTCAATCCAATTAAGGAAAAAAAAGGCCACTTTGTATTATTTATGAATTAATATTTAGAAAAAATATATTTTTTTAAATACACATTTTTTTTCAATAAATGTAATGAAACAAGAGTTACCATGTATACTATATATTATTATTATTATTATGTATATATAATAACATAAATATGTTTATATTTGTATGTGAAAAAGCGTTTTATAATAAGCGTTAGTAAAATTGTGTACATCTGTACGAATTACTAATTAAATAATTGTTGATTGTTATAATGACAATGGAAATACTTATAGAAGCTAGTCAAAAAATGACGGAAATTAATGGCTCAATTAAACATAGTAAATTTAGTAAATATTATTTTTTATGTAAATCATCGATATATTGGCAAAAGGCGTAAAGTTAAAAAATACTGTTGAGAAAAATGATTTTTATAGTTTGTGTCTCTTGCATACATTTGATGATAATATGTTAAAACAACTAGGACTGTAATTAAGTTTTTATTTCTTCAGAATTATAATATACCGAGAAAGACTAAATCTGATCGGCCGAATAATCCTTATTGGGTTGAATATGTATCGCTAGTAACAAAGTATTCAATATCGACTTAATAGGACTTACAAGGAAACTGGCTAAGCTTGTTTTACCGGACGATAGAGCATGTGACAATCTACCAAACTGCATGAAATTTATTTAATATTAGGTGAAAACGGTAATATTTCGACTTAACGCCTTTTGCCAGTATAGCGACGATATAATAATTTACAATCAGAATGGTTAATGAAATGAATTTGATTATTTATGGTTTAAAAACACTAATATTTCAAAGGAATTTATTCAACAGTATTTTTCATTCTAAAAGAAAAGGAATAATCTTTTTCTCTCAATAAACTACAATTTAAAGAACGAAGATTAATAATGTCCCATTATTTTTATTGCGCGAATTTTATGAAGAAAAAATATGTTTTACCATTTTCTTCACATATCTCTCCCTTATGTAACGATCTAGTAAATATGTGATGTAAATAAATATTTTTTTCAAAAACCTTCGTTTTATTTATTGTAAATATTTTACCAACAAAATAAGAGGAACATGATTTTTTAACGTATAATAAAAAGAAATGACAAAAAACTTGAAATTATGTATCAGAGCTTCAAACCAATTTTGATGTAAAAAATGTTGTATTAACTTCCCTTGATATCCGTAAGATGTCAGTAATCAGTGCATGTTTACTTAAATAATATTTCAGCTGATAAAATGGTTATTTTTACAATACAAGTAAAACTAGTATTTATTGTCTTAAGTCCTTTGATCTAAGTGAGAGTCGGAATTAACGCCCTTCTTAGGTTTCAAAGTCATAACAAGGCTTTGGTCCATTAAGTATGCGAATAATTCCGAATAAGCAACATATCGCCTTTTGCTTAGAAGTGATCCATAATCCACGTAACTCTCCTGATGGTAAGGAGAGGTGACAACCCACGTCTACAATGCGTTTTAAGGAGAGGATAGGTTAATTTTTATTGTTACGTAAAACTTTTGCGTCAAAAAGTGAATAGGAGTTGATTGTAAGCTGACATCATATCGACCGTGTTTCGACAAAAGGGATTAACCCTCACAGAACAAGTTTTACAGGAGGCACAAAAACGTTTTTTAGTGATTTTTTAGTCAGGCGCATTATAACAAAGTAAAAGTGCATAATGACCAATGAATTGGTTTTTATTTTAGACTAGACTAGATAATTAAGATTTTTTTTAACCATATCCGCTCCAAAACAAAGCATAATTATGGATCTTCACAATGTGAAGATTGTTCCGACAGTTTTTGTTTTACGAGAAATA
>JAPMAG010003044.1:0-10590 GCA_036584685.1 Rhyacophila sp. Rhy_31_5
CTGTCAATAAAAGATTCGATTCTTACAATGTTAACAAGACAATGCGAGATATCAATATGTATTGTCTTTCGTAAAAAAGCAAGGGATTTAAATTTGATATAACCTAAAGATATAAAACGTCAATTTACAACGGAAAAGAATAGAAGATTTAGATCAGTGATGAAAATGATATAGTAATTTGAATAACAGTGAATTTAATTAGTCAGGAATATAATTCGTCAACGATTAAAACATTAGTTAATTCATCACTATTTCGCAACTTAATTAGATCATATAAATCTTCAAGAGTGAAGATTGGGCTAAAAACTACGTAAAGTTTTTTTACCTCTCCCCCACCATGTAGACATTCAAGTTGACCTCCCCCTCCATCCTTTCAAAGATTGCGTAACTTTCCACATTAAATATTAATGAAATTTACGAGGTTTCAAGTAAAAAAAGAAGAGGAAAAAGTGTTACGGAACAATAAAAATTAACCCAACCTATCCCTTATAACGCCATGTAGACACTGATGGTCACCCCTCCCTCCTCCTCTTGAGCGTTACGTGTGTTATGGACGACACATTATTAATTATTAACTAAATGTGTTTAGTTAAGTTGCAATAATTATAAACGTTAATGATAAAACATATATTTTACAACCCACTGAAATATTGTGGAAAACGACTAGATGGTATTTACCTGTTATTATTTAGATACGAAGAAAATTATGATGAAACTAACTACAATAAAACATTTAACAACTACATTTTAGTGAGAATACATGAAAAATCTACTGTATTTAAAAATAACAGTCAATGATTACGTAATTTAAATTAATTTGTTCGTAACACCACGTATTGCTAAAAATTAATGAAGATGCCACGAAAAACACGATAGGCATCTGAAAAACTAGCATCTCTTGTAGGCATAGTCGTATAAGAAGCTATAAGAATGTAACTAACTATGCCCAAAATATATTAAGTAAATCAGGCGTTAAAAATCACTGTCGTAAATTTAATAACGATGACACTAATGAACGGGTCGTAGATCATGAGATTGTAGTAATAAATTTAATGCATCACGCTCTCATTCATAAAGCCAAGTCGTAGTACTAGGATGTTGACGCGTGCAACGTGCAAGAAGCTTTATGGAAGAACCATTATATTATTACTCGCCCGTAAAAGCTCCTGGAAGAGACGGTAGCCACATAGCGATGCAATATAACTTCATAATGATTTACTAAGACATCATAAGCAGAATTCAATTGCGCACATTTTGTCTTCGCCGATAACGACATACAGTATAATATTGATTATTCGTGTGTCGATTATCCAGTTTACGTATTATTCGTGCATAGCTTCAATATTTGTATAAATATTATCGCGACAAGAGACGTGTACTTTAATAATTGAAAATGGTGGTAACACTCGTTTGATCGTGGAGGAAAATCTAGCAGGTGTAGAAATATATTTTTTGGATTATAATGTATCCCGAGACAAACAAAATATTTGAAATATGTAGACTTTTAGGACATTCACAAAGCTTTTTGTAAATATTTGCAAAGAAATCGTTGGGAAATGATTACTATTTGATTCATGTAATCCAAAAATTCAACGTTTGAGTGTTGCAGATATCATTTCTAATGTCAATCGACCAAAAGAAAATGAGGATTAAATTGAAAAGGATATTATTAATATTAGCCACAACTGTTGAAAATTAAGGTACATCGATAAATGACTACTGATATTAGGAAACCGTTGAAACTATCAAAATAATGAAAAATCACAGATTTTTTGACGTAATAATGGGCAAGCAATGTGTTGAAATAATTACAGTTTGATTTAAATATGTATGTATTGAAAACGAAAATAAATGAATAGTTAAGACGTGTTTCAATTGAATATGCGACTCCTACTCACCATTAGTCTGGATAATCAGAGAGAGTATCATATAGTTTTAAATTTTAGTTTATATTCTTAGAACGAAGGATATCTTGGGATGAAAAAATAGCACGATTTTAAAGGCTATTGGCGCATCTATTATATACCAATATTCCGTTAGGGGTCGTCCATAAACCACGTAACGTTTTTTCTTACTTTTTACCCCCCCCCCCCTCTCTACATGCAACACCATGTAGACATTTAGCTTGACCAACTTCTTCTCAAAGGATACGTAACTTTCCACATTAAATAGGAATGAAATCTATGAGATTTCAAATAAACAAATTTTACGTGAAAAAAAAAACGATTTACCCTCTTTCTCAAGGGTGTTACGCGGTTTATGGACGACTCCTTAATAAAAAAGATATATAATACATGTCGGACATGAGTGCAGAAAGCTTATCTATATATGTAGAATATACGGACATGTGGCTGAAAACTTCTAAACTTCAGGAGGGTTGTTAATTTATTAACTAAGTAGATAGTTATTAAGTACGCCAACATTGACAAGACCTGTTTTGAGCTTTCGTTAAATAATGAATGATAATTAAAACCTGAGCAGAGGAAAAGCTATGGGTTAGAAATTTAATTTGAGTTTCATGGATCGTAGCAGCGAATGTTACATACAGCACAGGTGAAGTTTCACATTAACATGTATGCTTGTTGCGCAACTATACGCGATTTATGTTTATCGGTAGTGTATAAAAGAGTTTAGATTAAGAAGGAAACATGGAAGAAAAAATGAGAAGTGTATTCATGTCAACATGTTCAACTAATTAACTTACGATCTGGGTGGTAACACACGATCCTGCGGGAGAGCTTTCCCGCTTGAAGAGTGGCGGGGCGGTCCGCCCTCTGCGAGCCCATCGACTGCTCGCCTCTGCCTTCCCCGCTGCCAGCGCCGCTCGGGCCATGCTCGCCGCCTCCGCCCGCGCCCGTCCCCTCGCCCTTGTCCTTTTTTGGCTCTGCAAACAAATTCAAAATAACAACATTTAGAGCGAGTAAAAAAAAATTCGAATTGACCTCACGTAACCTTTGAACCCAATCAAACTTTAACTTCTTGTCTGAGTTAAATTTAATGGGTCTTCCGGTCGTTTACTAGTTAGGTAGAATAAACACGTAATCAAACATTCAGAATTAGTATATGCATAACAATTATTACAAAATACATTTTACTTTCTGCAATAGGGCAAAGCTTTAACATAACAGGTTTTATATAATACCAACTTCTTGAAAAATTCGATAATAGGATTTTACTTGTGTCTGGTGGAGTCTACGAGTATGTAAAATACACAATCGGAAAAGGCACATGTACTCGTACATTAAATTTCTAGAATTAGATGGTTATTTATCTCTTTATCGATTAGGTGTCATCGGACAATAAAATAATAAATATGAATAATTTCTCAGTGATTAATATATAAACTACTACTGTGAGTTAAGTGCGTTTTAACTGTTTTTATGATATTATGAAAGCACATTCAGGTAGTCAGCCGTAAGTAGTAAGTCTGTTTCCGATAAGCTTTTGCATAAATTGGAATTCAGTATCACACAGTAAATCTTCATAAACTCCACTCGAGTATTTTAGTTGATCATAATATTATGTATAGTACCAAAAAAATATATTTCCTTATTGAGGAAATTTCAGCGAGTACAAACTGCCTATCGGAAGAAGAAAAGGCAGTAAAATGTGAATTATTATATCCGCGTACCTACGTGTTCCAACAAGAGAACTCCAAAAAATTGATTGAAGAAAAAATAGATTTTTATTCATTCAAAAACATTTACTGAAAATATATTAAAGAGTTCAATATTTGTTCTTACTTTGTAGAAAACGCGAGTTATTTTATATACTCGTATATATGTTGTACACTAACCACGGACAAAATATTGTTAAAACAGAGAATTTAAACAGTTAACGAAGATTGGCATATTTATGCACAGATAACACATTTGAAATAAAATTGCATGAAATAAATGTTGCGTATAAAAACAATGATGAGATTCGTAATAAAACGACTAATACGACAGCAGAATTGTTTTTCATTATATTAACAACTTTACATTAAAAACATACGTATGAACGACTGGAGGGCGATAAATTGCGACAGGTGGCCTGGACGGAAGTTGTACAGTCAGCCATGTACCCGAATGGATCGTTACGCCACATAATACAATGATACAAATCATTTCGTTGAAATCAAAATCTTATAACGAACAAAAAAGAATTGATTAGATGCATTTTGTAGAATATACTCGATATTGATTAAACAACATTATCTAGTTATTAAAATGTGAGCGATAATTGAAAAGAAAGAGCGATGTTATGAAACAGGTCACGTAATGAAATTAAATTAAAATTGTATTACTTATATTCATGTGCATAAATGTACGTATAACAGTTGTATGAGTATAACGTAATTTAAAGAGACGATTTGCACGTTAGAGAAGATCATAAGGTTTAAAAGAACCACTATATCAAATATTTTTACTGAAATTCAGATCAAAATATTTTCGTTGACAGCGCATTGAAAATAAAAACATTTCAATGCGTCTAATATAACTTTATTAGTAATAATATATTTTCTTTTCATAGTTCATTTTATTTCATCGTACCCGTGATTGATGATCCATCGCTCACAATATGTTAACGCAGACAGATGGAAAACGATATGTTAGATTGAATAAAAAAACACACATACAGAAAAACGAAGAAGTACTCCGTTTGATTTTTCTTTTTATTTCGACGATTGATCAATTTACTTGATATATCACGCGGTGCGGCTACAAACGTCTGAAATAAAGTGACTATCTCTAAGGTCAAAAAAAAGCTCGAGAACAGATTTGACTTCTAACGTAACAAATGGATTAATATTACAAAGCGTAACAATATCACAAAATGTTGACATACGTAAATATTATAATTAAAAAAAAACTCACAACCGCTATCCTAATTATTTTACAGAGAAAAGTTTTCAATGTGTGAACTTACAGATGATATAAAACGAAGATATACCTAATAATGAGGGAATCAATATGAAATTAGGTGTTATATACAACGAACCTATCTAATAGATTCGTCAATTTACTGGAAGTAAACTCGTTAAGATATTGGGAAATAACTTAAGTTGGTAACAATTAATCGATTTTACTACTTATCCGTCCTTTCAATGCCACAATAAATCCTTATTGGAAGGATTATTTTGCTGACTAAGCTTTATTTATTACGAATAATGACGTATTATTAAAGATCGGCATGTAATACAAAACAGCGTTTCTTCGAATTAGTACAATTTTCGTTTTTTTTTATTTACACTTTCACAACATTGATGTACGAGTTTTGTAGTTAATAGTATAATAATTATATTATATATAGAAATTGTGCGACTTTTGCTCTACACTATCGAATCACTTATAAAAGATATTTATGTGATATCAGTTAAGCAATAACATATAGTGTAGTTTTCAAATTGAATAATCCAAATCTTAGTGAAATCCTTTGAGATAATTACAGAAAGCTAATAAAGTCATTTGAAGGGCGTACTACAATAGAAGCGCTACAAACAAAAATAAGTATTTAGAGGTCTTAAATATATGCATAGTTACAAATGAAATAATATCTCGGAATGAAAATATAAAAGAACTGTAATACTATTTGTTTTATTCTACTAAATATATTATTAAAACAAGTTCTAGAGCAGTGTTTCACAAACTTTTTGGTCCACGACCCCTTTTTACACTTAAAAAATTCAAAGGACCTCCTGACGAATGGGTTTATGTAGAAAACCTTCTGGAGTGGGGGTTTAATTTAAATTCAGAAGAAGATAATTTCTTTTGTTAAATTGCACTGGTATATGTTTGAAAAAAATATTCTATGTATATTTTTCGCGTGTTTTTAAGAATGTTAGAGCATATAAATGGCAGGAATCTATAAAATAGTAAATTAATGACGCCTGTCCTGTTTTGGACTACCTTCGACTATAGCGATGGATGACGTCGAGATTATAGACAGCTTTATATACGTCGTGGTTGCAGATCGAAGCGGAAAAGCTTATTAGAATGAAAATATATATACTAACATCGATAGCTTTCCGTTTGCACGAATTTGGCTGGCGGCATAAATACTTTGGAGATTTTACATGAAAGGCATTTTTTTCACTTTAGAAGAGAATATTAACAAGGAAAAAAAAATATTGGAAAAATTGATGGAATGTTGTAGTACATTATATACATACAGTATTACGGATGAAATCTAAACTTCAAAAATGTCTCGCTCGTTGAATAGAGCATTGAATTAGAAATTGTCCGGCTGAATATTGCATATTTGAAATATTTTCACTGCAGTTTCCGTTAACTTTTTTAATAAACCAATACGCCGCTGTATCGCGGCATAATATCACATATTTTGCAGAGTGCTCGGTTGTTGTGCGGAACGATATAACTTTACGATACATTGATGGATGGCGGTAATATTTCGATGCTTTTAGACGTACTCAATCTTCGAAAATGTCAAATTCTTGGGCGAATTCTGGCCAATTAATCTTGACAATATTGCTACGGCACATTCACAAAAACATAACGAACAAACTTTTGACTGAAAGATGTAGACTTTTTTCATAATATACACATTTTACGTAATGATCACGAATAAGCAAATACAAGTAGAATTGATGGTGATATAATTGGTTTACATATTAAAACTCGCTCGCATCAGGTAGTGAATGCCAGTAACATATGAGACTTATATTTTAAGAAAGTAATACAATGGTAATTGTTTCATACAATTCAAATAAGGGTGACAAGTTAGATATCATAACGACCGTGGTTAGGTAAAATGGAGTAATCCTCAAAGAACAAATTTTATAGGAGGCACAAAAAACGTATTTTCATGATTTTTTGTCAGTCACTTTAACACAGACTTGAAGTGCATGATGACTAATATATTGATGTTGTATTTTTTTGACTTGATAATTAAACAAGTTATTAAAGAAAAATCATTAAAATGTAGTATTTATGATTCTTTTCTTTTCACACAAACTCAGCAAGTCATTCTTTTTTCAAAATTTAAAACTGAATTTCGATAATAATTCGGCATTTTAGGTTTAATTCCTTTTGACAGAACGTGTATTTAGTTGTGTACATTGTGATTCTCAAATAAAATCACTTTTCAAAAAACTGGGGGTACGCCCTTTTACCTAAACAGGATCGATAAAATGATATCTAATATAAGTAAGATGTACAGAAACGAGTTTGTTTTTTAAACATAATCATTAATTAACTCGTACTATGGCTTATTAATATATAATTTCTCGTCTTTACGAGAAAAGCTGTATACTACGTGTTTGATTATTATATTTGAATGTATACATACGTGCTGAATTAATTGATTCGCTAATTAATCCTGGAATCGAAGGTTATCGTGTAACTAACTCGTATATTTATTATTAATTTACACTTTTCTACGTATTATGAATATTATAAATTATTAAATAAACAGGGATGTGTCCTTGCACCATTTCTATTTATCATAGTCGTCGATGTTAAATTACGGAAGTTAATACCGCCTAATCGAGAAATAGCTCTAGTCCCCCATTTGGATCTCAAGTATACTGAGGACGTTCAATACACCATTGACAGGTTGCAAACAAATTCGTATTGCGTTGGTTTAAAAATCAATGGAAAGAAAATGAACGTGATACATACTATTGCCTGTCCCAGTTCACATTTTCCCATTACTCTGAGCTTTAAATACCTGGGGGTGCACATACCGGCAGACGCCACTTCGATGACGACGACACAGATAAGCGGAGTTTGTTGGTCATAGAATATTCATACTCATAGAACAAAGCCAGTTTAAAATACTATGGTTCTTACTCGATAGAAGATTGATTGATTAAAACAATCACTACATTTCGTACTGCCAGAGAAACTGGCAGGTTAAATCTATATTTTGAGATGAAGAAAAACTCATGTTCTCTCAAGTAATTTATTAAGAACCTAACAGTTAACAGAATTTACAGAAATCACAGAGTTCTGTCGCGAGAGACAAATCGCGCATCTAGTTGTTGGCTGTCTGAACGAGTTAATATGTATATAATTGTAGACGTTTCAAAGAAATACATTCATTCTTTGATTTCAGCAGAAAACACAATAAAAAAATATCGTATATACTCGTACATACGTTGAAGCAAAGAGAACATTACGTGGTGTAATGGCAATGCAATGAAAAGTGAATGTATACATAGTCTAAATATACAAGTAGATTAAATTAAGAAAAAATGAGTAATTCTATAACCGCGTAATGTGTGACAAAAAGTGCCGAGTCACCGAGTGCCATTTCCTAAGTTTTCCAATATACCTACCTAACCTTGCATTGAAAACTTCAAGACTTTTTTTCTCGGAAAAACATTTGACGTACTCTTTTTGAAGGAGAGCCCGCAGAATATTACAACTTTTGCGGAGAAGCGGTAAAATAAATCCCCGCATGGAGCTGGCAGCGCTGCGCTATTATGCCGAGTTTACCGAGCTTAACCCTCCAAAGCCACCAGTGGCGTACAGCAGTACTGCTTAAATACCTACGTATTATTTAGCTTTATAAATAAACATTTACAACACCTATGGAAGAAATATTCAAGCAGAATTTTCTTAAGGTAATTAAAACGCAAAAAAATCTAAGTATTCATTTAACACAGTTTTGTTTAAGATACGAGACTATATTGTGATTTGGGATACAAATTGACGGAAGATGTTATTTTAATAAGCAATTCACTTGTATTATTTTTATGTACTCGTATATATTAAACTGTCCAAAAAATGAAAATATCACAAATAAAAAGACGTATAAGTAGAGAAGAATGATACCAAATAACTACGTTTTTGTAATATAAATTTTGAACATAGCTACACAAGTTGCAAAATAGAGCATTCAAGACAAAATTTCACTTTATTTTTTTAAAATTATACAGCAGTCATCCTTTTCTTTATAATATAGCAGAAACTTTGATATATACGAAAATATATTTTTAAACAGTCACATTATAAAGAAAAGATATTATAACAATTAATAAAAAAAAACAAATTTAAGCGCTGTATGATTGACTGCCACTGATGTATCTAATAGTATTCCTTAGACAAACTATATAAAATAGAGTATGGATGCAGTTGATAGAGATGATACAAAAAAAGCTCGGAAAATATTTTCGTAATCCTTTTGAAATACGCCAGGTAACTGCTGAAGCCAAAAAATACTCGAGTCAATTTCTTATGTTATTATACTCCAAACCACTAGAGACCTCTTTCATACGCTCGTTTTAATGCGTTGAATATTCTAATCGCAACTTTAAGCAGGCGAATAAATTGTATATTTAAGTATACTCGTATACGCATGGATGTTTTGGTTAGTGCGAAATTGAATATCAGTTTCAAACTAAATATATTTTTTGAAAGAAATTTTTTTTTTTTATTAGAATTGAAAAATACTGAAAAGGAATCGGAAATACATTTTAAAAATGTACTAGAATTTAAAACATAATTCAGATGTTTCATCTGACACCTTTTATATTTAATTGCAGTAATATTGTATCTTAATATCGACCGTATTTAAGTAAAAGGGCGTAATCCTCAGTTTTTTGAAAACAACTTTTATACAGTACACGTTCTGTCAAAATGAATTAAGCCAAAAATGCCGAATTATTATCGAAAGTCAGCAGATTTTGAAATAAGAACGATCTAGCAAGTCTGTATGAAAATTAAAAAAAACATTAAACGTCAATTTTAATGATTTTCTTTAATAACTTTCTTAATTATCATATCAGGAAAATGAAAAACTAATTTATCTACTAAATTATGCACATCAAGTTTGTGTTAATGTTACTTTGACTAAAAATCATTAAAACGCGTTTTTTGTGCCTCCTGTAAAATTTGTTCTGTGAAGATTACTCCCTTTTACATAAACACGGTCGATATGTATTGTTAAGGCCCAAAGCAAAATCTTTGAATGTTTTATTTTCTAGAGTGTATACATTTATTTTGTAATATCAATGATCTTAAGTATGGCAAGCATTCAAAATTTGTATACGAAAACATAACTATAATCTGACTTTTAAAATTAAGGACATATTAATACTTTTTTTAATAGTACAGTCAATTCCGCTTACTGGGGATACACCGGGAATAGGGCATTTCAGCCGATTAAGCGGCTGCTCCAATTAAACGATTTTCTCATAAAATTAAACAGTAAATATCTTTCAATGATAGTTTAATAACAGAAATATAAATTACAAGCAAAAACAAAAATAAATTCTAACAAACAATAATAAGTACATACATCAATGAAGTGTTGAACAAAAAAATATAGACTGTATGTACCTACCTAGTATGTATTATAAAATATGAAGAAAAAAATGATGTACTCGTAATAATAATGTATTATATTTAGACCGTTAAGTAAACGAATGGTACAGATGGTATTAGCCAAACTTACTCGTGTTTACCTAACGCGAAACGAGTGACCGGCAGCCAAACGTCTGTTGGTGTCTCTATTAAGCGGAATGTTGTCCTGATTAAACGTTTGAATGATGTATTTCATTTAAAAGTTTGTTTTTTGTTTCTAAATATTGACTAATTTGCTCACCGCCTCGCGATACGTTTCCTTTTCAGTACGCGCAGGAGG
>JAPMAG010003047.1:0-10586 GCA_036584685.1 Rhyacophila sp. Rhy_31_5
CCCGCTTGATAGGCGTAAGCGCTACCAACTAGTCTAACGGGGATGACAAATAGACAAACTGATACAAAATAGTTTATTATCAATAAAGTCACTTGCATTTATTTTAATCAGAGGTTCCCAAATTTTTTT
Source organism: Rhyacophila sp. Rhy_31_5 (assembly GCA_036584685.1). NCBI lineage: Eukaryota > Metazoa > Arthropoda > Insecta > Trichoptera > Rhyacophilidae > Rhyacophila > Rhyacophila sp. Rhy_31_5. Next base: position 130 of record JAPMAG010003047.1, read on the forward strand.
CCCACCCGCAGACCCCCGCTTGCCGAGTAATGAATTTGGGAATCCACGATATACTTATTGGGGTTCACTTATTTATACCCCCTTTGAGTTTCATAGACCCCCAAATTTTCTTCCGCTAACATGGACTCCCAGCAAGTCGGGATACACCCCTAGGGGTCCATATAGACCATTCTGGGAATCTGTGGTGTAAAGAGACTTCGATGTGTGGATCATGTTGTTAGATATGAATGAATCTAAAACTGTCAATAAAGTATTTTAAGGAACTTCAGTAAGAACTCGGTCCCTCGGCCACCCCTGATTAAGATGAGAAGACAAAGTGGCGAAAGATACAGAAATTTACAGGTCCATATAAACCACTTTGGGAATCTGTGATTTAAATGCTACAAAAAAAAAACTAAAAGCTAAAAATTTTTAAAGTCTTGAATTCTATAAACCCAATGTTCAAGTTTTTGCGGTTTTTCTTTCTTCTAAGTAGTGTTCAGTTGCGAATTCGTTGAAATGTTGAACAAAAATAAATGATTTTGTTAGAAAAATACTTTTTATCAAATAAACTTGAGATGTGACTAATCGTAGAATGATAAAATGACCGTCGTGTAGATAGAAAATGTTTTTTGTGTGCTGAAATTTATTTGGTATTTATTTTCGTTTTTCCGGGTAACCGGACGTGCTTGATTTCCCACGAGGTGGATGAGCGCCATCACGATCCGCATTAAGCTCGTCCAGACGGCCAAAAATCTGATAATCCAATACGCAAACTTCGCCCCCGTCCCGACTCACTTTAATCTGTTAATTACTTTTCATCGTATACAGAAATATCATGCATAAAACAAGAAGAAATTGCAATTTTTAAAATAAGCTCTAAATAGATTCGCATTTTGAAGAAATGTTTTGGTTAGAATTGAAATAATTTAATGAAACGTGATTGTTTGCTATATTTGTGCTAATATGTAACTTTTTATATAAAGGAAATTTGCATTAATAAACTATTTTTATTTGAATTAAAAAATATTTCTTCATAAAGTGCTTTTTATTACAAAAATAAATCAATATTTGCAGTTAGGCAGTAAAGTTTATCTTCGGAGTTTTTTTGACTAGTGGTAGTTGTCAAATATCAGCTCAGGCTACTGTACATATATATAATAAATATATACAAGATAATAAAATACACAGGAAAAAATATGTTTAGTTTTGCTAGCTACGATATTAAAATTCACGACAGAATATGTACCCGTTGCAAATGGTATTAAACAATAGATATATGTTGTATGATTAAACATTTTTGTATTTTAATAAAATATTATCAAAAAATGAAACATTTTCTTTCAAAACTACAATAAAATTACATCAATATAGATGCCACAAATAAGCATTTGATCCTAAATAGAAAAGAATTTTTATATATTAAAAAACTTAGTAATATTATTAAATTTATAAATCTTTTCTTCTTTGAACTATTTCTGCTCCGAAACGAGGCGTATGAATTCCCACAGCAAGAAGATTGTTTTGACAGATTTTTTACGAGTGATAATTGTCAGGTATTGATTAACCCAACCAATTTGGTCCACGTTCCGGTTTCAAATGCACATGAAAAAGTCTTGTGAGTGGGATGCGCTATCCACTTGCCTATGAGGGTGACGTTATAAACTATTTAAGGAAAAAATATATCACATAATTGAGAGGTGTGATGTAAAAAGTTGGTAACCGACAATGAGACAGTTTTGTGATAATCGGAGTTGAAAGATTCTTTCATATTTAAAAATATTTTGAAAAAGTCAGTTAGGGAATTACCAAGATAAGAATAAATTTGAACGAGGAAGTGTAAAATGGTTAATAAATAGGCTAAAAGTCTATATATATAATTCTACTAAAGTGTGGGTTATCAACTTTCTACCCACACCCCTCACCATGTTATGGCATATTTTGAATTCTTACAATAGTCATAACAATATAGTTTAAACTAATGTAGCTTATATTTGTCTGGTATTTAATTATCTTTTTATTAACGAGTAAAATATATTAAAAAGATATTATTGTTTATTCGTCAGTCAAATTACTTTAGATTTTATGAAAAAGTCAACGCTCAAAGTTTTGTTTGATCTGAATGAAAGATTTAATAACCTACGCTTCATTCCCTTTTAACCGTATAAGTAATATACATGTCCATATTTTATTCTTATGCTCTCCCTGTGAAGCTGTTCAAGTACAAAGAAACGTTTCAAGAAAACGGAATGCATGCCAGAAAATGAACCTCATATTAGCTTAAATGAAAGTTAATTGATTTATGTAGTATCGAAATATAGTACTTTTGGTATACAGTGAAACTCCGTTTTTACGTTTTCGAATGGATCAAAAAAAAAAAAACACAGTTAGAGAAAGAACATAGATCGGGGGTTGAAATATACACAATATAAATTTGACATCGTTTTTATTTACTGAAAGGAAAACGAAATAAAAATTAACAAATTTTAGCAACAAACTACCGACACGTTTGAATCAAATCACAGAATGACCAAACCACCCCGTTTGCCTACCTATGATTTGCTAAAACAAACGATTACCTACCAATCGCGTCATGTTACACAACTCGTATAGCATTGATCCCAATATTCATTTAAAAATTGTAAATTGTCACGCATTTAATTAAATGTATTTATAGATTGAATTGAATTTTAGATATTTCACACGTGAATTGCGGGAAATAAAAAGGTAAAAGCGGGTACTAAATGTACTAAAATGAAACGGGGCTATAAAAATTGCACGCAAATAGCGGGAAAACGTTAATTTCGGGCAAGTCAAAACAAGGTTTTACTGTAATACGTTTATTCATAAGAAAAGAAAATGAAATGTCCGATAACACGTTCAAAAAACTCAATAGTTTTTAGAACCACTTCCACTACAAAGCTGAGCATACACATCGTTACAACATGGTCTTAAAAAACGTTGTGCTCGAGGTTTGTGCTTATCTGCTACAGAGACCTTTTCTTCAAAATCATTTACTAAATGATGACATAAATATTATGAATAAATGACTAAATAAAGTGGTGGGCTTTAATGGCACATTATTTCTACCCAAAATTTTATATAATTTTCTAATCGTCACAATAATTTAATACACGAAATAAAATAGATACTAAATGCCAAAAAGCTGAATTTGAGATACAAGAATTTTAATGAATATTTCGTTTATTTTTCATAGAAGCACTATGTTATTAGTTTTTCAATGGATTAAACATACAATCTAAAAATCATGTTTTTTAATCTTTTTAATCTTTTCATATTAAAAAATAATAATTTCAGTTGAAATCAAATGGCAATTAGTGGTATTTTCAAAATAAATATGCTGTTTCTTACACCCAGGTACATCTTTGAATATCTATAAAAAATCCAATATTTTTTTGGCACTTAACAATGAATTTAGGGTATTGGCGGTGGCACATAGAATATTTATGCATACTATTTTTTAGCATGAATATGCTTTAGCGATGGGTACCTGGCTAAAAAGTGACACATTTAATTGTTACGATTTTGTACAGTACTATAAATATATAGATTTTACCGTACGTGGCATACAGCAAAGTGGCGCAGCGGAAGCGTGCTGGGCCTATAACCCAAAGGTCCGTGGATCAAAACCACGTTCTGCTAGGTAACATTTTTTGCTTTTTGAATACGCTTTTTCATTTTTTATTTTCATGGCTAAAGCATATTCATGTTCAATAAATTAAGCCATACGGCTCAAAGTAGAAAACATTTGGAGGGTCAAGAAGGGCGAGGCGCGCAGCGCCGAGTTTTGTTTTGGTTCAATATTAACATAAAAACAAAACATATTTAAATTAGAAAAGCAACAATATTGGGGTCGTCCATAAACCACGTAACACTTTTGAGGAGGAGGGATGGGTGACCATCAACGTCTACATGGCATTACAAAGGGGGGGGGGGGAGGGGGTTATCAATTTCAAATGTTTTTCTATTCTTCGGCACTTAGTGCCTTTTTATTTCGTTTATTCAATTCATGATTGATTTCGATAAAATGTTTTTACGATTAAAACACGTTGGTTTATCAAATACTTTTCCATAATAAATTTGCCACGTCTAATTTCACGACTGCTAAAAATAAACTGGTAAAATTCATGTTTGGTAAAATGGCGACCAAAAAAGTAGGAAGCCTTCCTAGCCAACATTGTGGATTTGTAAACACAAGTAATTATAATATTTTATTAATGTAAATATAAAGATAGACAAAAAAAAATGATTTGTAAATGATGTAGATGAAAACCGCCGTGAAGGTCTTTGACGAAGAATATTATTTTTTACAACAGTTGTACAGCTGCGCGGCTTATCTTGGCAGTAGATAATAAATAATAATTAAATTTGTAGATAGCATCTTAATTTCTCTACTGTAAAATGCAATTACAATAAGAACTAATGATAGAAGTAGAGATACTGCGAACCAGGTGAGAGTAGAAAAAGCTGCAGGTTGAAGAAAAAGCGTTCCAGCCACGGGGCAGTGTTCAGGACTACTTCAGTTGAGTATTTTCATTTGACAAGCGCTTCTTAAACTGTATTAAAATAGTAATAATTATTCCATTATTTTTTAGACTGAATAAAATAACTACATATCTTGACTATTACATTCGTTACCGCCGTGGATGAGTGGATAGTGGCATCCAACTCATGAGCCGAAGGTCACGGGTTTGGTCGCAAATTTTTCAAATGTTTATTCATTTGTATTATAGCCAGGACACAGACTCGATACAGTTGAACTAATAATTGAAGATTATTAGTCGTAATAAAGTGTCAAAAACAATCTTCGCATTGTGAAGATACATATGCTTCGTTTCGGAGCGGATATGGTTAAAAAAATAAGTTTTTAGAACCCAGCACTGACCCACCAGTATACGCAATTACAATTATGCTCAGTCACCTTTCTGATACTTTTACGAATGCAATGTTTCCCAATGTATGCAATGTGATATTAAATTTGTCAGTAGCAAAACCGAATGGAACGGTATCACCACGCACATCCTTACAAAAACTATGTTAAGAGAGAAAATAAATGAAAAACAGTTGCCTTCTCATCTAGTCCTCTGTGGAATGAGGCGCCCTGTGCGCCCGGTGTGGTGACAATTCAATCGACCTGACCGTCTCAACAGTGAATCAGTTTAAGAGTTTGCACAAAATTAATCCTCATAAAATGCGTCAAACGTTAAAAAGTGTTAAAATTAGCTCTGGAAGACACTATATCCGCATAACTAATGTGAATAACTGCATATGATATGAAATCACCAACAGACACTCCCATGGGCAGTGTTCAGTCGTCTCTTGGCCATGTCCACATCTACAATCATTTGATGATTTGTAAGGGGAGTATTTTTACAAAAATAATTGCATTGCGTCCGTGTCCTAAATCAAAATACTGAATTATTTGAAACATGTCGCTATTTGATACCAACTTTTTTTTTTTTGCTTTTAACCATATCCGCTCCAAAACATAGCGCATGGATCTTCACGATGTGACGATTGTTTTTGACAGTTTATTTTTTACGAGTAATAATTGTCAATTATTAGCACAACCGTTTCGGATTCGTGTCCTGACTACAATACGAATGAATAAACATTTGAAAATTTTTGCGACCAGTCCGAGCTTGAACCCGGGATCCCCGCATGATAGGCGTACGCGCTACCAACTAACCTAACGAGGACGACCAGATTGATTGATTCCAACCAGTGGTCTTTGAATCGGAAAATTTGCTGAAATACTAGAATTCTTCACTAATAATGAAACATATTATATTGTATTGAGACCATTTAGCATAGTAAACGTAAAGTTTTTTGCATGAATATGCTTTAGCGACGGGTACCCGGCTAAAAAGTGTCACATTTCGCTGTTACAATTTTGTACTTTAAATATATAGATTTACCGTACGTGGCACACAACAGAGTGGCGCAGCAGAAGCGTGCTGGGCCTATAACCCAGAGGTCCGTGGATCGAAACCACGTTCTGCTAGGTAACATTTTTTGTTTTTATTTACTTTTTATATTTAGTTAACATTTTTTTTTATTCTGTATTACGTGTAATTTTAAATGATATCAGTTACATGTCCATGACCAAGGAAATTAGTGAAACCGATCCCACAACTGCTACATTTTACGAAAAAATGTTTAACGTTTGTTTCGCTGTTAGTTTCCGGTTTGAATATTGTGTAGTATTTAATATATTTGGATTATGGAGCTTTATAAAACTAATAAAACAATTTATATGGTTAAAATCAAGTTGGAAAACAAAAACACAACTTGGGCTCGTCCGGTATTTGAACCCGGGACCTCTTGCACGAAGCATATTTATGTTCAATAAATTAAGCCATAAGGCTCAAAGTAGATATTTTATATACAATTATTAATTTTCGTATTTGTATTACGTTGGATAATAATTAATAATAATTGAACATATTTTGTTTTAAAGTTGATAACCTACGAGTATGTCGCGTGTTTGGAAGCGCAATTTCCTGTAACAGAACCTAAAACGAGTCGGTATTATGTGTGACTCTTATAAAGAAGTGAGTAAGCAAAAAGTTGAGAGACATACAGATGACCCGATTGATAAGGTCATTCACTATTAACCACAAAGACGATGCATGTTTTCATATACCAGCTTTCACAGTCACGTATCATTTTAATTCAAACAAGCTTTACTCAGAAAGCTTTTTTCAATCTTAGCATAAAAGGAGCGAATCTATTATTTGATAAGTGCGTTGAATTTTTACTTGACTATGGCACCATAGTGATTATTTTTAAAATGTGTTGTATTAATTCACTGCAGTACTTCATTATAATTACTTGATCTTTACAACTTAGTGTTTTGATATGGTATGCCATAGGTTCTTAAACTGTGGTCCGTGAACACCTGGGGGTCATCAAAATTATAAAAAATGCTCGCAAACAGTTTGGACGATGAAAGTATTAAAAACACGGAGCAAAAAAAGATATATTTTAAAGTAATATAAAACATGAACCTACCAACTTTCTACACCACGCCCATCATATGATCTCATTGCTTAGAAACAAATTATATTCGCCATTTTTCCTACATGACGCTATATGAATGAAATGAAAATTGTAATTCGATTAGTGTCCTTTATTAAAATCACAAAAATGTCAAACGTCTCTCATATAACACATCAATTAGATGACCAGCGTTTGCAATTTATGAGACTTCATATGCTGTTAATGTGCTGAACGTTAGTGGATAAAGAAATAAAGAAGAGAAGACGTGGGATAGAAAATAAATGTCACGATGATATACTTGGTAAAATTATGTATTTTTATAAAGCAATGTCTTACATAAAAGGTAGTTTTTTTGGTGTTTTATGAACATGTCAATCACGGTAAAACATGTTATCAGAAAATGGCGTTGGAGTAATGGTAGAAAAAAATTAATACCATTTTAATAAGAAGATGACGCGTCAGTCTGCAGACTTTTTGCTATATTATCCCCCCTAGCCTCCGTTTATTTACCTGCAAACTTTCACTCGGCTTGACACAAATGAACCTGTTTTATAAATAATATGAACAGTGACAGCGGAAAGGCGGAGGGGAGCGACGTGTGCAAAATGGATTATTCTCGGGCGTGACGGAATTAACGCTGGATTACCTGGCAGTTCAGAAATGGAAAACGTCTCTTAAAGAAGGTAATACCTTTCCTTTAAGAAAACGGAGAAGGGGAGGATGATATAAAAATGATAAAGTCATGAAATATTGTGTCTCGACATTTTTCAAACTACGCCAATGCTACTTTTGTTTGTAGTATTTTTAGTCAGATTGAAAATAAACTTATTTATTATTTTTTTTTATTAACAAGCCTGCAATAGTTGTATGGGGTTGTCCATAAACTACGTAGTGTTTCTTAAACATTTTTTATCCTCCCCCCTCCATGTATCACCATGTAGATATTCAGCTTGACTCCCTTCTCTCCTCTCAAAAGTTACGTAACTTTCCACATTAACTGATTAAGTACCAGAATAGAGTTAACTCGCACAACTTAAAACGTTTGCTAGACAAATTTGGATATTTTGGGTGATTTTAAATAAAAAAGTACAGATATATGATTATAATATGGGCATAAAGCGATTTTATAATGTCAATGACTGTACTCGTATTTATATAATTATATAATGAAATAAACTGGAGTCCCTTTTCACACGGCTTAGAATTAACACGGTGCTTCATTCCTTGCATATCGATAACAGAATTTTTGTTTAAATCTAGTAAAGCCAAAAATTGAAAAGAAATATTACACAGGCTCTGGATATCTCAAGTCATGAAAGCGATGTAATACCAAATTTGTGTAAATGGGTTTGTCTATTGTCTGATAGTGAATAAGCTATGTTACATTTTTTAAATAAAATTAAAATACAATAAACAATAATACATTTATTTTTTTAATATCCAAAAAATACACAGAATATCTGTCCACCATTATTTTTACAATTTACATGGTTTTTTACACGATATTGCGTGGAACGTATCTATAGTTTAAAAAAAATCCAGTGTAATGCAGTTTAAGATTTGTGTTTTAAATGTGATTAAAGATTTCAAGAAGAAACAAACGGAGATCATTCATGTGTTAAGCGTAAGGTCTATTTATACATTTATTTTTTCTTTTCTCCATAATAAAGCAATTTTAGAGAAAAATATATAAAACTAGCTCAAGTCAATGTTTTTAAAATGATACAGGTGTTGAAATAAAAATTTTCGAAAAAAGTATAAAAACTGTATTATAATAATATCAATTTTTATAATATCGATTTTTCACAAAGGATTAAGAGAAGAAAATTATAATTATAATTTTAACTAACTGGTTTATAATGCACAAAAAAGCCTGTTTCATGAAAAAAGATTTGAATTCGCGACCCACAGCTTGTAAGCCGGATGCTTTGTTTACTCACCTACGAGATGTGACATGATAAAAGAAGTAAAAAAATATATATGAAAATTTGCAGCGAAATAAAATATTGCTTGTAAAAACGAAATAGGAGACTATCTATCACCCAAACTCTTTAACTTGGCTCATGAGAAAGCTGTAAGAGAAGCGCTCAAAGCAGAAGGTGGTGTCAGTCTCAATGGTGCCCATAAAGTATTTGGCTATGCTGATGATCTGGTGGTACTTCGTGACAGTCAGGCACCAATGATATCTTCACGCATCTAGAGATGCAGCAAAGAAAATGAATTTAGGGGTGAATATCGAGAAAACCAAGGACTTAAGAATATCGAGAAAAACTGGTCCACAAGGAAATGTTTTGGTGGGAGGATCCACATTTGAAAGAACTTCATTATTTAGGTATTTGGGAACCAATATCTCTGAAAATAATGAGATGACCCAGGAGCTCACAAGCAGACTAAAGAGCGGAGATGTGGCGTTCTTTGCGCTAAAGAATCTATTCAGGTCCAAAATCCTGTCGAAGAAAACCAAATTTCGGGTTTATAATCTGACCGTAAAGCCTGTAGTTCTGTATGGATGTGAAACTTGGAACCTCACCAAGAAACAAGAAAAGGCAATGCAAGTATTTGAAAACAAAATACTTCGAAGAATAGTTGGGCCAGTTAAAGAAAACCAAGGATTTCGCATCCGTACTAATGCTGAGCTCCGCAAACAATTTAGCCTCAACATAGTGAATGTCTTGAGTGCAAGGAGATTCAGATGGACGGGTCATGTTGTAAGGTGAGACAAATCTGGTTCTCAAAAAGAAGGTGTTTGTAGGAACTCCAGTACAAACAAAATTCATATTCTTTAGGGGTCGTCCATAAACCATATAACGCTCTTAAGGGGGAGGGAGGGGTGACCACCAACGTCTACATGGCATTGCAAAGGGGGAAGATGGAGTATTTTTCTTTGTTACGAAACACTCTTTCCCTCTCAAAAAATGGGAAGGAGTTGATTGTAAATTGCATTCTTATTTGGTGCGGAGTCGTCCTCGTTAGGTTAATGCGGGGGTTACGGTTTCAAGGCCCATGCTTACCACAAAAATGTTTATTTATTTATATTATAGCCAGGACATGAACCCGAAACGGTTCAACTAATAATTAACAACTATTATTCGTAAAAAAATAAATGTTAAGAAAATCTTCACGCTACGAAGATCCCATATGCTCCATATCGGAGCGTATATTGAATAAATAATAATAATTTGATGTGGAAAGTTACGTAACTCTTGGGAGGAGGGAGGGTGAGGTCAAACCGAATCTCTACATGGTGTTACATAGAGGGGGGAGGGTAAAAAAACGTAAGAAAAAATGTTAAGTGGTTTATCGATGACCCCTTAATCCTTATCATACTAATGTCTTTAAAATCGAACATCCCCGAAGGGGTACTTTTTATCAGGTTAATTTCGTAAAAGACGAATTATTAAAAAAAAAAAAAAGTTGCATATATTTGTTTCTGAATCATTATTATACGAATAAAC
>JAPMAG010003048.1:0-10584 GCA_036584685.1 Rhyacophila sp. Rhy_31_5
AAATCATTAAAACACGTTTTTTGTGCCTACTGTAAAATTTGTTCTGTGAGGGTTAATCCCCTTTACCTAAACACGGTTGAATTATAATATATGCAAATACTTCAAATTTCAAACTATTACAGCTTATCAAGTAGTTTATATTGATGTGAAACTTTGGGCATAATGAAGAAATAAGAAAAATATATGCGGGTATTTGAAAATAAGATACTCCAAAGTACAGATGGACCAATAAAAGAAAACCAATCATTTCGTATTTGTGATACCGCTGAGCTTTTGAAAAACTTTTTTATAACTTACTCAATAACTTGAAAACAAGGAAGCTTAGATAGTTTGGACATGTTGTTATATTTTGTAAGACTCTACACTTGCAAGTGTGATTATAAGCGGCTGATTATCTTGCTGGTATTTGAAAAACGGTTCTTCTTTACTTTTTTTTCGAATTCTAACCGGATAAAATAGTATTATCGTGCATGGTTGTGTGGAATATTGGCTGTTTGCTTCCTTCTACTACTCCTTGAATTTTCGGAGTGCCTTGTGCACCTTGTGACACATTTTTCAGTGAAATGAATATAGAACTCTTAAAAAGGAATTTGAGAAAACGTCATCATGTCTGATTGTTCTTAAAAAGGTGAGTGAATAAGGTTACGAAGGATTTCAAAGGGTTTTATGTGAAGTACTGAAGGAAGAGAGTTTGAAATAAATATCTCTGGAAAATTGTTCTGGATCTTTACTAATGCTGAGCTCCGCCAGCAATTTTTCCCCAATATAGTTAATTTCTTGAGGATAAGAGGACTGTTGTAAGGTGCGATGAATCTAGAACTGTCAATAAGTTATGTGAAGGAACTCCAGTAGGTAATCGTCTCGTCGGCCACCCCAGAATGAGATGGACGGATAACTTAACTAGATACGAGAAAATTTTGAGTGTTAATGACTGAAGAAAGATAATTGGTGACAGAAAAGCTTGGAGGGAAGTTGTGTAATCGGGTATGGATCTGAATGGATCGATGCGCCAATTTTTAATTATTAATACTGATGATATATACTATCTACAAAACGAGAATTTGATTTTTTTTAGCGAAAACTGTAGAAGACTGATAATACCACCATTTACCAATAGACACATCTCTTGCCATTCAGGTATCTTAATATTACATACACGTACATTCTTTTTATTTTTGCGGGCAAAAAATATATTTTTGCTACCGTCATAAAATTTAATTTTATACGGTATGAAATCACACTAAGAATTTTGTGAAAAGCTCTGAGAGAGAGTTATTTTGCTCATTTATAAGCGGTTGTTTGACAATTCAGCGAGAACGTGTACGTATTTACTTGTACATACATACGAAGGCATGTACACTTGAGTGTTGAGGCGTGCGTGCAATTATCTCTTGTGCGTGCTTTGTAACAGCTTTGAATCCATTCTTTCGTACTTAGAAACTAGAAAATGTTATCTTTTATTGAAAGTAAAATTATTATTTACAGTATTGATAGATGCAAACTGATTTTCGTTATTATATCTTTCATTTGCAATGAAAATGAATACTTTAAATGCAATATGTCTTTAAAAAATATTTTAAATACAGTTTTGAATGTTAAGTTTAATGTAAAAGTCAATGTGTACTCGAAGAATTACGACGCTGTACTACCAACTAGTATTTTTGTTTTAATTGGTATACAAGATAAGTTATTCTTTCAAGCATTAGACTGACATTTTTAATACATAAAAATGTATATTTACAACATATATTATCGTCAGTATGTTATTTTATGTAGGTATGTGCGTATATACGTATAGTTGCCTTGTAAGTAAGTGGTTGGGCATCTGACTCACGAGTGAAGGGTTTAGGCTTCAAATCTCATAGCTGGCAAAAAATACATAGGTTTTTCACGTGCATTTAAAATATACACTTGGACCAAACTGGTTGAGCTAATAACTGGCAATTATAACTCGTAAAAATACTTTCAAAACAATCTTTACATTGTGGATATCCATATCGACCCTATTTAGATAAAAGGGCGTAACCCTCGGTTTTTTGACAAGTACTTTTATTTGAAAATCACAATGTTCACAACTAAATACACGTTCTGTCAAAAGGAATTAAGCCAAAAATGCTGAATTATTATCGAAATTCAGTTTTAAATTTTGAAAAAAGGACGATCTGCTAAGTTTACATTGTAAAAAAAGAAGCATTAAACGTCAATTTCAATATATTTTTTTATATCTTTCTTAATTATCAGATCAGGAAAACAACAATTTATTGGTGTTCATGCGACTTTGACTAAAAATCATTAAAACACGTTTTATGTGCCTTGTGTAAAATTTGTTCTGTGAGGGTTACTCATTTTTACTTAAACACGTTTGATATGATTTATTTAAGAACATATATGGCTCAAAAATATTTTAAATAACTGACTTACCTGATATTAATGTAATTAATTAATTTTATGGAAAAACTTACAAGTCAAATTGTTTAATAAAAACTCTGAGATTTTAGTAACAGAATCATAATACACGTAAATTAATAGACAAAAAAAAAATAGACATAATTTATCACATTTCCTGCAAATAGAGTAGCAGCCAACATTTTCTTATAATTGTTTTAATTTTATAAAAAAAAACTCTGAAAATAAAACTAATTTATATAATATCTAATAAAAACTGAATTGAATAACTTGTAAGTTATCCTCGTTAGGTTAGTAGATAGCATATACGCCTAGTAAGCGGGGGCCACAAGTTCAATGTACGTGCTGGTCGCAATTATTTTCAAATGTTAATTCATTTATATTGTTGCCAAGATATGAACTCGAAACGTTCATTGAGCTAATAAATAACAACTAATCATAAATGTTGAGTGTCAATGACTGGAGAGAGAGAGAGAGAGCTAGAGACATAGAGGCCTGGAGGGAAGTTGTGCAGTCGGCCATCGAATGGACCTGAATGGGTCGTAGCGCCAATTTATAATAATAATAATAATGACAGCATAACTCTCGGTTTGATAATATACAATGGCTTAGGCCACCATCACTCGCCACGTATTTATAACCTTTTGAGCGTATACGTGGCGTAACGAACGGTAAGCGCTCTGCAAGAAAGTGCCGGTAGTGTCCCAGGAAGGACTTTCTAAGATTTTTGTGTGAGTGCACTAGAGTGTGCAGAAGATTCTCTAAAAATACTCTTTTCTCCTCAAATTGATGTATTTAATATTGTTTAAACATATATTTTAAAATTTACAAAAAGTGTCTATGAATAACAGCTTCACTTGATGGTTCGAGAGATTTCATATTTCTCAATGTCAACTAGCTTTAAAACGAGTATTTAATGCTTGTTGCCTTAAGTATAATATATAAATACAATTTTTTTAAGTGGATACATTAAATTACTTAAAAGTATATTTTATTTTCATTACCGATAAAAAAAAAATATTTTAAATTATGTATTTGACTTTTAGTTTTTAATCTATCATTAATTTTTATTTTATAGTCTTGTTCAATATTACTTTTTATAACAGCATTAGCGAAGCTAATTATCGTACGAATTTGTTTCCGTAAAATTCGTTTAATAGTCTATCTATATTAATCACATCGACATTGGAAACTTTTTTTTATGTCAGCAACTTGAGCGAAATTTGAAGTTTCAAAGTTTAAGTTGGCAAAAAGCTGAAAGAAAATACTCATCAATCTATGTTAAAAGCTTAACAAATCTTCATAATATTAAAATTTTATTTAATGTCATTGAAGTGATGTAGCCTTGTAATTTTATTTATATTCTTAAACGATTTTTCAAAATGAGGCCTCAACACTGTTTACTATAATTTGTTTTTTCTTTACTAGAACAACTGTTTAAACTTTTACCGTATGCTCAGTTAAAATTTTCAACTTAAATAACTCCTACTTAAGTGAGATTATTTACAACTAACTATCTATGGTGTAGTACGTTATTTTGTGAAATAACATTATGCATACATTATCTATCGCAGCTCCACAGCTGATTTGATGATTCTATTAATTTACCCAATCATGTATGTATCTTGTGAATGGTAATCTGACTTTAATGGATAAATTGAAATGCACTGTGCACTAAAATCACTATTTGATTATTTTACCTATGAGTAGAATAAAGTATAATCGTACCATGATTTATATAAAACGTTTTTGTTCAAACAATCATTCACCAAATAAAATAACAGTTTATAAAATTTAAATAACTCTGTCAACTGTGCAAAAAATATGTTTATTTAAGATAACTTTTGTGTATTTATTTAAAATATTATCTTTAATTAATATACACAAAATTCCAGCTGTCCTCGATTCATTTTTCTTAAGTCAAAAATAACATCAGTAGCAATACTGAACTTTGATTTTTTTTTATCCATATCTGATACTTTTTTACGAGTTGTAATTGTCACTTATTAGCCCAACTAATCTGGTCTTTGTCCTGGTTTAATAATCGTTCAAATTTCTTCAGCTATAGGATTTAAGCCCTAAATTTTTGGCTTGTGACTTGCATGTGCAAGCAATGCAACTCACGCATGAGGGCGATAAAACAGGGTTTAAAAATTAAATGCATTACATTCGTATTACAAATAAAAATCCCAGTCCAATTTTCATTATTTAAAATTATGTAAGTATGTCTAATATAAAGAATTTATTCCTAGACCGGTTGAGTCAGCGAACAGTACGTTTACTTGTGAATATTTGGATTGAGGGTTGTAATCCGTCAAATATACACATGTATTCATTAATATTTGAAATCTTGACATATGCCCAAAACGTTAAGTTAAAAGTTAATAAACTTCACCGATGTAAAGTTAATAAAAAATAAACACAACATATTTAATTATAAATGCATATAAAACGTCAAACCAGTACAGTGTAAATGTTTATTTTTGAAATCCACATTTATGTTCAATGGATTCGAAAAGACACTTGCAATATACAATAATTGAAATGTAGAATTTTTAATTAGTTCAGTTAATTTACCGCTTATTTTATTATCTACGGCAAATGTTGTTTAATCTTTTTAAGTATTGTAATTTTTTGTATCTTTTCTATCTATCTATCTTTTTTTTTGTATATCACAGATTAAAGTATTTACATCTTTTATAGGTAAAATTTGAAAGAATAATATTAAATAAGTATTTACAATATACAGGTTATTTTATTTTATATTCTCCAAAATAAATTTTTGTCATTTTATTACGTGGTTAAAAGTGAAGATGATAATTTAACATCATTAAAATATTAAGCTAAACTCGCTTCTAGAGTGCAAACGCTGTAGATGACACGCGTGTTTTTGATATAATTAGAAACTCTCATTCTAGCATGGCAAATAATAAATTGGCTGCAGAGTAACAAATAAAATTATTATTCACAATGCGACGTGTCAGCCTTTTCAAATTAAAATAAATTTACTCTACATTTGTGTCAAGAAATTTTGACACTGCCCTTGCTCTCAAGGTAATATTGTGGCTTGTAAGTAACTATTCAAATATTTTGAGACGTGTGCAGAAAATGTCTTATATAAGTACTAATATAGCGCGTTGTCTAACTGTAATTGAATCGCGAAGTTTTATTTTTATTTTTTTGAAAACCGGTCATTAAAATCTTTATGGTCAAACATAATATTTAAAATGCATATAATTTTTTTTTCAAAATATTGACAGTGTTTAGGTAAAAGGGATTAACTCTAACAGAACAAATTTTACAGGAGGCACAAAAAACATTTTTAACGATTTTGAGTTAAAGTCACATTAACATAAACTTGGAATGCATGATGACAAATAATTTGGTGTTTTATTTTCCCGATCTGATGATTAAAAAAGTTATTAAAAGAAAATCATTAAAATTGAGGGTTAACGCTTTTTTCTATTTCTAACAAACTTAGTAAGTAGTTCTAGTTTCAAAATTGAAAGCTAAATTTTTATAATAATTCAGAACTTTCGGCTTAATTTCTTTTGACAGAATGTTTATTTAGTTGTGTACATTGTGATTCTCAAATAAAAACACTTTTCAAAAAACTGAGGGCTAAGCCCTTTTGTCTATACTGGGTCGATATCAATTCAAATAAATATCAAATGGAATATATAACATATGTAGTTAAATCGAAACTGTTATTTTATTCTTTACTGCATACAAAAATAACGACAAAGGTCTGGGCATGAAACATTTTTACAAAGTGTCTCGTCTTGAAATGATAATTCACTGAGATATGGGATTCCTTTGATTTCGCCTGACAAAAAAAAAACATGTAAAAAAATATTCACTCTAAGAATATTATTTTGGTTCATATGACACATAAATAATATATTTCTTTTTAGTGTACGAGCTATGTATGTATATGTATCTATATGTTCTACTATATGACCCATGAATATGTTAACATTAACACTTTGCAACATCTATTTATAGTTATATATAGTTATTAGTTAGTTTTATATAGTTATGTATTTAGAAAAACTATTTCCTGAACTGAATATTTTTTAACGTAATTATATTTTGTTTTAACAATATCAACTTTGAAACAGACTATTTAATTTTTACAGTTTAAAAATAAATTGAATACTAATCTACGCGTAATAATTGACAATTAATAGCTGAACTAGGAGATTAATAGCTAAACTAACTGATGGCTAACTGAACGTAAGATGGCTGTGAAAGCTGTTGAAAATCTGTATTTTTTTTAAGTATGAAATTTAAGTTCACAAACTTCTCATTCATAAATGAATAAGCAAAAGCACTGTTCACAGATATCTGAAAATATGAGCAACAAATAATATTGATTACTTTTATTAAATTAATGTTATTCCTGATAACGTATATTAGATATTAAATAATTTTTATAACCTCCCGACTGTGACAATAGTTAAAATTTTATATATAATTAAAATTCAACTCGATATTCACTGAGAGGTGTATTTCCAAAGTCAACTTATTTCACTTCAACAAAGTTGTGGCAAATGCCAAAAAACTATTCACAATGTCGATAATATATCAACCGTGTTTAGGTTTAAGTGATTAACTCTCACAGAATAAATTTTACAGGAGGCACAAAAACGTATTTTAATGATTTTTTGTCAAAGTCACATAAACACAAACTCAAAGTGCATGATAACCAATAAAATGATGTTTCATTTTCCTGATCAATAATTAAGAAACTTATCAAAGAAAAATCATCAAAATTGACGTTTTATGCATTTTTCTTTACACAGAAACTCAAAATCGAAAGCTGTATTTTGATAATAATTCGGCATTTTTGTGTTAATTTCATTTAACAGAATGTGTATTTAGTTGTGTAGATTGTGATTCTCAAATAAAAGTACTTTTCAAAACACTGAGGGTTAAGCCCTTTTAACTAAGCTGGGTCGAATATATTTCTTTTATCTCCATTGCAAATAGTATTTTATACTACAAATGGATATAACAAAAAAATCTAATATCTATACATCAGTTTTTTGGCATTTGCCACAAATTTGTTGAAGTGGAATAATTTCACTTTGAAAATACATGCATCGATTGTTTTCGACAGAATAAAATCATGATTTTGTTTGCATATCATTTCAAATATGTTTACTTACTATTATGCGAGTAACAGTCATATGAAAAAACATTCAGATAATATAATTTAAAACCCTGATACATACGCAAATGATGCAAGCATCAACATACATAATTTAGAATCATTTAAAGAGGAAACTCTAAAGTACACGCCTCATTAAATTTAATTTACCGTGTATTATTATTTATTTACTTGAATTTAAACTAGTTGGTGTGCCAGCAAAGCCAGTAATGTGGAACAAAAACCATAATTATACACGGCTGCGTACGTCCCTGCAAAATAGCGGAACTTTTCAACATTATATAAAGTATAATGCTTCCATAAAACACTTAACTGAATTAACCGTAGTCGAGTGACCGCCGAAAGAGCTTTGGTCAACATGGTGGTTACAGTTAAGTACGTTTCCGCGGTAAGAGTTGTACAAATACTATACCATTTTTAAGTGAGGCATTCTGCGATGTATTTTTGGCGTTTATTTATATTTAATCTTCTCTTTGTACTTAATTCTAAAGTGCATTGTTGCGTTCTGTAATTTTGGTGCTAAGTGCACTTTCCTAAAAGCTTGCAAAGAATTAGAAACCGACATGTTGAAACGATTTATCGGCATGTAAATTACTTTATCTCGTATTTCAACATTAGATATTGTTTATTCATATTTTGTTGTAGCAAAAATGTTTTATAAATACAATATTGGTTAAAAAAAACGATAAGCTTGTAGATCAAAATCAAGTTAAATCTTTCAGTTTTTAAATGAACATATATTTTTACCTTTATAGGTGAGTGGAGGGTACATCCAAATCACAAGCCAAACAACTAACATTTGAATCCCATAGCTGGAAAAAAATACACATGTTTTCTCATATGCATTTGAAACCAGGACATGTTTTAATTTGGTTACACTAATAACTGACAATTATCACTCGTAAAAACTCAAAACAATCTTAACGTTGTTGAAATCCATCTGCTTTGTTTTAGAGTGGTTGAAAGAACCAAAAATGAAGAAAAAAATATCTAGTATATTTACAGCCTCATAATTATAAATACTCATTTTAGGCTATATTTGTATGGAAATACATTTTTGGCTTAGTTCAACTAATTTTTAGAATGATCTAATCACTTTTTTTATTAATTCAATGAAAATAAAAATCGTTTTATTAATAAGCAATAAAATGAAAATTTTAAAGCAATTACTGTTTCCTACTCAAGTGAATTAATAATATTATTTTTATATACAATTTTGAATATTTTTGTTGATATATTCAATCGAATAATGTTTATAAAAATTTTTACTTTATTTTTGTATTACCAAAGAGGATCATGTATAAATATGTATTTTCATATAAAATAGTAAAGTCAGCACTATTCAAAGCTTCGCATATGTAACGCAAAAGCTTCGTTTCCAAAGTTGGATTCCAAAGTACTATAATCGCATATAAATACCACCACTTTGTTATTCAATTCCAGAACATTACTGTTTTTGGGACAAATAA
Source organism: Rhyacophila sp. Rhy_31_5 (assembly GCA_036584685.1). NCBI lineage: Eukaryota > Metazoa > Arthropoda > Insecta > Trichoptera > Rhyacophilidae > Rhyacophila > Rhyacophila sp. Rhy_31_5. Next base: position 9,049 of record JAPMAG010003048.1, read on the forward strand.
AATCATAAATAATTTAAACAGTTTTGTGCGCGAGAGGATTTACTTTAAATGCTATCCCAACTGCTACAAACAGAACGACAAAGCTGGGAAGAGATTAAATTTCGCGAAGTGGGACAAAAACAATTTATCTATGTGACCGCATTTTACTATTCCAAACAGGGGATAAGTTTTCATATCAATCTTAATGTGCTTTAAATGTTTACCTAGTGCTGTGTAAAATGTTTACTTCCTTTTATGTGCAAACACTGAAAGGAAGTCAGTGGTTCAACATCGATTATATATATACTAAGACACTGGAATACTGTTTTTCTTGAGAGTTGATGAAAACCGGATGAAGGTAGCTGATTATTCAAGAAAAAATAATAGACAACAGTAAAAATAATACAATTTCAACAAAAAAGTGTTTATAGAACAATATTTATTTTACGATGTTAAGGGGTATATTTATATTTATTTTAGGGCTATTTTTTAGTATATTTTATGAATAAATGACAAAAGCAAATGAAGGGTATATTTCCAAAGTGAACTTCTTTCACTTCAACAAATTTATGGCAAATGCCAAAAAACTGTTTACCGTTTCTTATTACATATTTTTTTTGGTATCTCCATTGCAAATTGTATTTTACACTACAAATGAATTTAACAAATATCAATTTAATCATGATTATTTGTGACTGAAAGGTAAAAATCCTTACAAATAATCAGGTAATTTCATAATATATGATGATGCAACAACCATACGCCATAATATAAAACAGAGAGAATATGAAGCTTTTCTAAACACTTCATATTATCGGTTACAATTCGGCTGCTTTTCAGGTTCTTGTATGATTTTCCATGAAACAATTTTCACTCAAACATAACGAAGCACACGATACTTTACTATACAATGTAGATATAATTAATATAATTAGAGAGCGCTTCCGTCTAAAAATCCGAATATTACAGGTTCGAATTTTAATAGCTAGCAAAATCGCACAGGATTTTTTAAAGTACACTTTAAACCACGAAATATTTTATTTAAAAATATAGCTTTTTTTATTTCAAAATAAAACATATAAATTTTTACAATGTGAAGATTGTTTTGACAGATTTTTTACGAGTGATACTTGTTAGTTATTAGCTCAACCAATTTGGTCCATGTTCTGGTGTCAAATGCACAGTTATGGAATTTAAACCCTACATCATCGGCTCATGAGTCGGATGCGTTTTCTACTCACCTATAAGAACGACTAGCATTGCTATTAAATGACTGTTCTGACTTGTAAAGAGTTTGATGATGGAAATCTTTAATTTATTAAGTTAAATATGGTCCTCTTTAAAGCGGATGTGATAAAATAGTAGACTTGTTAAGTATGATAACCATCGACTAGAATTATTTGCTCCAATCCATCAATCCAAAATACTTTTAATCCAATTTACTACTGACACTTACTAAAAACTATTGAAAATCTATGTATTTATAAAATTGATAAAATCAATTTTTTGTTGCATACATATCTTATAGTAATATGTTTACCAATTTATAAAAGTTTC
>JAPMAG010003049.1:0-10581 GCA_036584685.1 Rhyacophila sp. Rhy_31_5
GATCTCCACAATGTAAAAATTTGTTTGACAGTTTTTTGGCAATTATTAGCTCAACCGTTTCGGATTCGTGTCCTGGTTACAATACAGACGAATAAACATTTGAATTTTTTTGCAACCAGCACGGGCCTCAAACCCGCGACCCTCGGCTTGTTAGTTGGATGCGCTATCCACTCACTTACGAGGGAGATACTGTAATCAGTAAATATAAATGAATTCATAAATTAAAATAGTGAAGAGTAAATATATATATATAAATTATTTTACAATTTAATTATTATTTTTTAGATTTTTTATTGAAAAAATATGCAAAATAAAGAAATAAAACTTAAAACTAATTTCAGATCACAAAAATACATAATACTATTTTACATTCCAATTTATCTTAGCAATTACTTTAAATAAAATTTCTCAAGCACATTTTTAATGTTTAAATATTTAGTATGATTCTTCGGTCTAATAGAAAAACCTTGGTCCACGTTTATTTAATTAATACATTGGGACTGACCTGCAAGCTTTGTGTTAATTAACAAATCTCATGTATGTCTTGCGAAGAATAATGAAGTTGCACCATTAGTTAATAATAGGTATTTTATAAGCTTTGAAAAATTTGAATACGAACACTCTTACTTGTTTTCATTACATTTCTATGAATAACTTTAATTTATTGTACTTTCATTATCACAGTTATGATTTTATTATCCATTATAATTTACAATTATTTCCAATCGAAATATAATTAACTATTTCATTTATATTAACCAAAAAAATACACAAATGTGGTTTTTAGAACTTTTCATTTTATATCTTTTATTAACTAGCAAGGAAAAAATATTATATTAATTCACCAATATAAACAACCAGTTACTTAAAGAAAGTTTTCTTGAAATACTAAGGAAATCTAATTTTTCTGTCTAGTTTATTTTTAACATTTTTTATAAAACAAACATATAACCCTTTTCGTTGCATTTACAATAATTTATATAATAGATAAAGTTTAAAATAATTGCATTTTATCACTTGTTTAATGATAAAATGTCACAAAAACTTTTATTTCTTATATAAACATACTCGTATGGGAGTTTGTTAAGTGAGCATATAGGTGGAAATACTGGCAATAAACCTTATTGACTCTGCATTATCGTGAATCTCTATCCCGGGAAATCTTTTTCTCCGTTTTTAAGTGGTGGAACCTTTCACCTTATCGCTTAATTTTATTGCAGATAGATATATATGTAGAGAGTTATTCATATAAATCTACCGTATTTGCAAATATTTCATTTTTCTATTTGAATTTATTGAATATTCTCAATACAAAACATCTTTGAGAAAAAATAAAATACACTTTATTTTTATTGGAAAATATTACACAAAAATTATTTTTTCTTATGCGATAGTTTTGTATATACATTATAAAATGATATAATGGAAATTTTCAATAATAAGAATGATACATTTTTTTTATTTTAAAGTTATTAAGACCTTGTTTAACAATTCATAAGCTTATTGCTTGTAAATGTTGCTTACATAAACAAATATTTGGCGCTGAGATAAGATACTTCTCAAAGCATCAATAATACATAAACAATGAAAATTAATGCCAGCACTTCTTTGATGTTTATTGTCGCTCTTGAAAATCACAGTTCATATTTGTAAATGATTTATTTATCATTTTGGTAGGAAATTTCTAGAATTTCAAGAAAATGCGAAGCCTAAGTTTTCATAGAGATGAAAGGATTTCGCAAAATAATAAGATCATTACACAATATTATATCAAATTTTATTCAATAATTTTGTTTGATATTGAAAAATGGATATGTATTTTAAAACTGAAAAATGTTAATATAGAAAAATATTTTTGTAAGTGAAAATTATCGTACTTTATTTAAATTCATTTTGAATTGAAATATGTATAACAGAACACTTATTATTCTAAATTTTACATACATATTAAATATCTATATTTTCAATCAAAACAATGCATAAATTTTGTTTTTTTATCATTTTTTCTACATTTATTAAAAATAAATATTTTTTGTAGTGCATTTTGTGATTATACTGTAAACGAAATATAAATCAAACTTTAATTTCTAGCAATGCAAAGATTCTTTGAATACAAAAAAAGTTTTTAACTAATTTTGCGGTTCTTCAAAATTTCCAGGCCGTATCTTTTGACATTTTCCAAACAATTAGAAGTAAGTTGGCAAAGCTTATGACGTTCAATCTTATTTTGTGGTCTGCTTTTAAAATATTTGTCACAAAATTACTATTACTCAATTAATTTAATTATAATTATAACTTATACCATGGTGGTTATAAATTATGAGATTAAAGGCACATTAAATTAATTTTTATTTTAAAAAAAATAGTTTGAACGTCTATAAAAATAATTTTTGCCATTATTTATGAATGAAAATAAATTTTATTTCAAATGCACGAAATATGTTTTAAAATATTAAATAAATTTAATATCGTTTTTGATTTTTTTCTAAATAATATTTTTTATCTGGAAAGTAACATTAATGAAAAAGTAAAAAAAATATTTCAATGATTTATAAAAATAATAATAATTGTCATAATCTAATATTTACAAATAATTCGGATGAAAATTCTGTTCAAAAAATTTTGAGTTAAGAATAAAAAATAAATTGTTACAATGCAAGGATCCGTTTTACAAACGACAGTGAATAAATCAACAACAGAAATGTTACAAACAAGTTCAAGTGATTTACCAACTGATACAAATATTTTCTTCTCCTCATCGAACTCAACTGGTGACTCTTTTTATGCATCTTCTCATCCTAGAGACAGCAGTAGTTTCATGAATTTCTTCATCAACCCTGATCCTGTACTTATAAGTTTCTACATTCCAGTATTTCTACTATCTGTGACTGCAAATACGTTGGTTATTATTGTAGTAATCAAGTACCACTATATGAGAAAGTAAGTATTTTTATCGTTACTCAAATTATTGATTTGTTTTCCATTGTGCTTATTTATGACATTCCCTATACCAATTCAACATTCTTATCTACTTGTACTTTATTAAAAATTGTAATTTTAAGAAAATATATTGATAATAATATTGAAAGCTCTATTATTACTTTAAACCCGAGATTCTTAAACTTTTGCCCTGTAGACTACTTGTCATTTTTTTTCCGCGTGCCGAATATTGAATTTTGGGGGTCCACGATATTGACTAACGTGTATCCCCATTTGAATCTCGTGGTCCCCCACATTTTTTTGTTGCTGACATGGAGCCCTAGCAAGTCAAAATCAACTCCTGGGAATCTATATAGACCACTCTGAGAATCCGTGCTCTAAGCTACACAAAAAAAATATATCCTAAAATACCCAAATTGATTATATCAAAATATAATTAAGTAACGAATAAATCAAATTATATCTTATTTTTCTTCGATGAAGAATTTAGGAGAGAGATTTTTTATTTAATAGTTAACAAAAGATGCTTTTTTATTTTTTGATATGCTGTTTAATATAATTAAATTGCTTATACAAATGAACATATCTGTAAGTTTTGAAGAAAATCATTATTTTATATTTATTACTAGGAAGATAAAAATATAAAAGGTAAAATATTACTTAAAAAACCATAGTTTATTTAAACAACAACCCTACAATAAGCTCCAAGTAATCCATTTTTATAAAAAAACATATTTACTTAAGAAAAACTTTTGACAAATTTTTTCTTCAATCAAATTATTTTAAAGAAATCTCTACAATTTCCATTATTCTTATTGGTTTTTAAGTCAACAAAAACAGCGAGCGAGAAAATAACTCAGCGGCCGACTCGGTATGAGTATGTTTTTTTTAATCTATTCGACAATTTTATAGAGTTTTTCATAAATGAAGTTCTTATACTCATATTATCTTATATGTGATTAAATATGATATTAAAAATTTTCTATTCACATATTTTTTTATGTTTATAGCGTTTTACGCAAATGATAAAAATATTAGAAAAAAAAACGCTATTCTATTAATTACTAATAATTAATTAATAAAACTATTTTTTCGTAAAGTATTTACGTATGTTTAAAATTTTTTTTTTTATATAAAACATTTTAATATATACAATTGAGTAGGTACTAATTTTATCTATTACCATTTAAACTAGTTAACTATCAAGCACAAAATATTTCATATTTTCAAATTAACACAGTAAAACTGAAAAAAAAATCATTTTCATATTCTTGTTTGGCTTTTCTAAAAAAATAAAATAAAATGTAATTTTATACAACCACTAATTTTTCAAAAAACTTTGTGTAAATTTGAGGCTAATATGTATTACCTCAGAGAAAAGTTTCTCGAATTTAAGTCGTTATTTGATATTCCCTGGATCCCCGTCACAAGGTGATTGATTAAGCAAATGTTTACATTTTAATTGGACAATCAACTTCAAAAGAGTTATAGAGTTAATTTAGTAAACAATCATTAAGAAGAGTTCTTTGGAGAGATTATTTATAATAAAGGTGAAAAATTGTATTCGAAAAAAGCTCATAAATTAACATAACACTATTGAACACTTTATTTTCAGTGCATGTTATATACTTTTAATGCAGTAGTCAGTAATATATTTATTCAAATAATATAAAAATACAATTATCATAGAATTTGAAATCGAAAAAATCAAAACTCCTTATGATTTGACACAATCAAATCACACATTTGTATAATTTTTCTAGTGAACTAATATGATTTATGAATTACTTATTCTAAGCCTTTCTAAGTTTTTTTTTTATATTTTTTCATTTTATTGGTACTTTGAAACTTTTATTATCATATGTGGGTATAGAATAAATCTATATAAATAATACTGTTAAAGAATTTTCCGATGAAACTCTATCAATTAAACCGTTTCGCGTATTTTTTTCTGGTTAATGAACTGTTTGCAATATTTCAAATATGTGACTTATTTGTGATTTAAACGGAATATCAGAAGGTATAGTCAAATCAATTTTTGTCAATATTAAGCTATTGTAGTTATTGGAATGTGATTAATATAGTAGATACCCTTCAAAGATTTGCATTTAAATTTACACGTATAAATTCCTTTTTTAAAAATGAAATAAAAATATCTTCATTAATTTAAATAATTGAACTCAATATTTAAGTAAACTATCTTTGACCAGAGAAAACGTTATTTAAAATTATTAACAAATAAATATATGATTACTTAATATTAAAAATGCCGATGTATGAAAATTACTTATATATTTATAAATTTAAAATAAATAACCGTATTAAACAATTAAGAGATGATAAAGAACCACACTTCAGGCTAGCTTTTATTACCTGAGTATTTATAAATCGTTCATTTTTTGTCGTAAAAGGGTAAATGTGTTCATTGAAGGCAATTTTCAATATCATTGTTGCAATAAAAAATAAGCTGTAACATCTTATTTTTCTATACTGGGGAATATTTTGAAAATCTATATAAGTATATTTTATATATTTGTAACAAATAAATAGTTGAAGACACAAGTATAAGTTTTATTACATTCCAGATTCTTTTTTAACATCAAAAACATTATATAACTCAAGAGTAAAATAAACAAAACGAAGGAAATTCTCAAGATTCTAAAGTATACGTGTTTCCATTTACAGACAGATAATTTCATAAAGCATTATTGTTTTTTTTCTTTTGTAGTACTTAACGTGTCAAAATTAATATTATCCATATAAAAAAATAAAACTGAGGCTTGGATGTCTGTTTAACCAATAAATTAACAATATAAATTAATTACGTGTATATATATATTTATATATTCAATATTTACTTACGTCGCCTTCGTGGGTGAGTGGATAGTAATCTGACTCACGAGCCGAGAGTCATGGGTTTGAGGCCCGTGTCGGTCGCAAATTATACAAATGTTCATTCACTTGTATTGTTGCTAGGATACGAACCTGAAACGGTTGAGCCAATAATAAACAACAATTACTCATTAAAATGAATGTTAAAAAAAATCGTGCTATAAAGATCCCATATGCTCCATATCGGAGCGTATATGGGAAAAAATGTACTTATAAACCAAAATTGTCGCATAAATTTTTTATAGAAATAAACTTTTTACGTCTCTTAATTGGACTCAGAACTCTTACTAGATTATTTAAGTCTGAATCACACTAAATACACCTTTTCTTGATAGAATTAGTTTAATAGAAAAAACAAAAACTTTTTATTGAAAAGAATTAATTAATTGGATATGTGAATGAATGAAACTGAAAATATAATACGTTTGACTACTTTACAAAATTTATCTAACTGTGTTGTCAAGTATTTCATATTCTTTCAACAAACAATATTCTTTGTTAAACACTAATGTTATTTGCATAGAACTATTAAAATATTTAAGCAAAATTTTATTTCTTCCTTCTTTTTCCATGTTTATATTAAAATTAAAATTAGAGTCGAAACTAGCTTACAATAATAATTGTAAATAAATAGTAGAGTTTTGGAAATTAACATTTTTCATCTCGATCAACATCTCGTCGGTTGATAATGTATTTAAAAGAAAAAATCATATTTACCTTCATTTATCTACTTTTGTCAAATATTTTTAATTATTTTTTTAAAAATTCAACAAATTCTTATAATTAAAATTGGATTCAAAAATTAAATTGATAAGACATTTTTCCAATTGATTTTCTTTGAATCTTTGGATACTTCTTTAAAAAGTTTTGTTTAACATAATTAGAAAGGTTTTAATTATTTTTCACGCGACATAAATATTTTGAAAACACTTTTAATGATCAAAAGATTTTCATCTTTCCCTGATATTTAAAAAAAATAAATAAACGTATTGTATTTCTAGATAAGAAGAGTTTTAAAATTAATTTAGTTCATTTTTTATATGGCAAATAATTGATGATATGAAAATTTTAGGTTTCAAATTTCCTCGTTAACATCATATTATATTTAGATTATTAAAAAACGTAAAAAAAAATTAAAAACAAGATGAATAATATTTAGTATTAAATTTTGTAAATTTAAATTTAATTTTGTATTTTTTTTTGATCGAATTTCTTCATTTTAAAATTACACAACATACTATAGAAATGTATATGCTAAGTAATCTATTAAAAAAGAATAAAAATAAAATTGATTTAATACTAAAAAATAACAGTTGATAATAATTTACTAAGAAATTTAAGTTGAGATTGGTATATTTGTTGCGCAAATAAAAAAATATTTGGACATCCAGCATTTTTCCTATACAGTAAAATACATAACTCTTGACATAGGCACAAAAGAAGAATAAGCATAATTGAATAGCTTTTATTTTTAAATGGATTGATAATGTCGCTGATTAGAATCAAATCATAAACTAATATTATTTTTTGTATATCTGCTCTGAGATGGAGGATATATGACCATCACAGTGAGAAAATATTCTTGACAATTGTTTTTACAACTACTGGTTATTTAGATAGACAGGTATATATATACAAGTATATATATTGCTTAACCATATCTGCTCCAAAGTAAAGCATATGAATCATCTTTGTTTTGAGAGTTTTTTTTACGAGTAATAATTGTCAATTATTAGCTCAACCATTTCGGGTTCATGTCCTGGCTACAATACAAATGAAAAATCATTTGAGAATTTTTTGGCAACAGCCCTGGCTTGAACCCGGTATCCCCGCATGATAGGCGTACGCGCTACCAACTAGCCTAACGAGGACGATAAATATTTATTTGATGCATACATAATATATACGAGTATATAATTGCCTGGTGATTGACGTATGTCGACACATATTTTGGACGGGTTAAAACAATCTTCACAGCGTGAAAATCCATATGCTCCATTTTGGAGTAGAATGGTTAAAAGGAAAAATTATCTATTATTTGCATAAGCGACAATTCTATGTCGTTGCATTTTTTGATTGAATCAAAGAAAAATATCATGATTTTCATATTATAGATGTATTTGGTAATTATTAATAAAAATGACGTAATTCTATCTTTAACCTTGGTCTTATGGTATAAATGCTAACTACTATTAAAGAATACGCCAAATTAAATTTTCGTGAATAATTGCTTATAGCTTAATACCAACCAACTTTCATTTTGCGTTATAAGAAACTCTGACAAGAACTTAATATAGTCGGTAAATTTTGAATTTGTAACTATAAAATTTTAATTCCCGTTTTCATCAAAGGAAGTGACGGGTAGCTAGGAATACGCACGAAGGCGACTGGTAAACCGCGGTTGGCATCTTGGTCACCTTTGACCTATAAGATAGGGTCCCACGCAAGTTTATGCCATGCTATGCTAAATACCCACCTCAACGAATAGATAAGATGTGTCGAAATTACTCGAGCGTAGTACACTTTCTGATTATTTCTAGTACACGAAGCACAAAGTATAACTAAAAATATGTCGACAATGTAAAAAAATAGGAACATTTAATAAAATAGAGCAGTTAATTTCATAGCATTACATGATTGTAATTTGATTAATGATGACCACAATGAAGGTATTGCGAAAGCCTGAGATACTAATGATAGTGAATATATCTGCATATTGGGTAACTTAGCAAAAACCACTTTGTTTTATGTTAATAAAAATAATAAATTTGGTGACAATAGAAAGATAAAAAACTGTATGCCCCATGTTTAACCTTTTTATTCTTATGCCATTCATTCCTTTATAAAAAGGATTTATAATATTATAATACATAATTCCAAGAACGAAAAACATTGGCGACCGGCGCCCGGTATGCGAAAATATATGACACGTACTAGTGGTACAGTATTATTTTGTCTCTACATACCTGATTATATGATTTATTATATGAGCATCCTGACGCATTGTGCCTTTATACGAAGTATATGGGTTAAAAGAACCCTCAAGATTATTAAAAGAAAATTATGCATGATTTATTTGTGTTATAATTTTGAGCTTTAAAGTAATGTAGTCATTAATTATTACAATACAACGATAAATAGGCGAGTTGATAACTCATTGATCGACTTAATAATTGTTTAATAACACGAAGCGCGAAAACTGATTCAATTATCTAATAAGACAATTTCGTCTATTTTCCACTCTCTTTTCTTTAATTTTGCCTTTGTATATTTTTCATTTTGATATTTTTACTTCTACAAACGAAGTGTATTAGAAAAAGTCAAAATTTAAAAAAATATTTATCGATTAGCGATGTTGACTAATAGCTCCATATGAACACACGATGTTTCTGATAGTGTAGATTTTAAAAGCTACTGTAGTTATAATTGTGAAACTTAATCTGAGATTAGAAAATTACAATTTAGACCTTACGACTTATCTTTAAAATGCTATACTACGAGTATGTTTAGTTGATTAGTAATATTTATAGCTATAATACTTGATAAGTTGATGTTAGTATAAAATAAAAATATGTCCAATTTCTACAATATTTTGACAGACAATAAAGACGTCATTATAAATGAGATATTTAATTTGAATAATTATTGCTTAGTTTGCAAGAACTAAATCCATTATAAATTCTCTACGGTGTGTGATAAAATTTCGCGCAATATCTTATCCGCGGTATAGTTACCATTGTCTGCCAGAAATTCCCAGACCGGTCTATACAATTAGTGACGATTGGTTGTGATGGAAGTATTTAATGAAGGAAATATTCCGAATTCCTTATCGAGTAATTTCATTTAATATTCAAACTGATTATCTTGAGTGCTTTTGATGCGAAGAATTTTAGTATTCAACACGAATTTAGTTTTATGCTTATTCTGATATCTGTCTAAAAATGTAATCATTAGCGAAGCAGTTAAAAAAATAGTACTTATATTATTGATTTTATTATTTAAAGTTTTATATTTATTTAAATGTATTTATACAGTGAATCTGATCAACTGAAAACTATTCAGATAAAATAAGCCTTGAAATAATAACAGAGTTTTTAATGATATTTATACAAAACATATTTTAAAGATCAAGATCGGTTTTATTTCTTACAAAACTATTAGTTAAATAACTGAAAACTTAGTCTTAGTGAAAATACGTAAAACAATAATATTATCATTTTAAAATTAAATGAGTTTTAAGGAAAATTGACAGTGTCTTAGTTCTATATTAATTATCTAAAATCATGATGTATTTTTTTCAAATACATCGACTGTATTTAGATAAAAAGGATTAACCCTTATATAAAAAAAATTACCGGAGGCAAAAAATATTTTTTAATGATTTTTACTCAAAATCACATTAACACAAACTTGAAGTGCATGATGACCAATAAATTGGTGTTTTACATTATTGATGTAATAATTTAAAAAGTTATTAAAGAAAAACATTAAAATTGAAATGTAATGATTTTTCCATCCCAAAAAAACTTAGTAGGATGTTCTTATTTCTAAATCTAAAGCTAAATTCAGCATTTTTAACTCAATTTCTTTTGACGGACTGTTATATCCTCAATTAGTATATATAATAGGGCTTAGTAAACTGCCAAGGAAAAGAATTACTGGCTATTGTATGGTCAGTAAATCAAGAAACTGGGACAAAAGACTTCCCGTGGTTTTAAATGTCTGAAGATATTGCATTCATCAGAGTGG
>JAPMAG010003053.1:0-10578 GCA_036584685.1 Rhyacophila sp. Rhy_31_5
GAGAACGCGCGATTCAATCTCTTTGGAAAGAGTGGCCGTGTGAATGTACCTATTGGAGAGCAGTCAATTTCTGTCTGGATATGGCAAATCTGGAATGGCCTATTGAAATATCCGCTGATACATTCATTTCACACGAAAATATTCACCAGAATTCCCTCCTATCGAGAACGCATTTTTGTGCATACTTCCAACTAGTCTGATCGGCTATGTGCCATCAGCATACACGGTGCACAGAGCAATAACATTAAGCAGTAGTAAATGAAGCGAATAACCAGTCATATAGATCCATCTAGATTATTGCAACCTTGTGCATGGTGATGCTGTTCTGTGCGGCCCCGACAAGAGCAAGAATAAAAACCAAAGTGAAAATAAAATATAAAAAAAACGGCTTCTTGCAAGAGTCAGATATATCGAGGCTGCGAGTAATGACGGGTCAGTTGAGGGTTTATTTTACAAGACCTGTTATTAATCAAAACTTTAAAATAGTTATGTAGTAACAAAGAAATTACAAGTAAATTTTAGCCTATTGTAATCATTTCTTATCAACACCAGGGGTGGCAACCAACGTTTTCTTTAAAGTGTGTGCGTGTGCGGCCGTACACCTATTTAAAATGGTCCGCACACATTTCAAAGAAATGAACTTGTAAACACATTTTTGTTTTGCGCAATTATATACTTAATGATGGGTATTCTGGTTCCATTCTTTGAGATGTATGCGGAACATGAAAACATTATATACTTACTCGTATTATGTTATGTATTTCGAATAAAGACTTCATGAATTATGTAATTTATGATTTTGTGGTACATTATGTTGACTACTTCATTTTATCTATGCATTTTTGCGCAATCGCATATTTTTTCCACGCACATTTAAATTGCTGGGGCGCACAAATAATGATAAAACTTAACACCTTTATTTATCTAGGAGGAAAATTATTAATGACGATCGACTGATATTGCTTGTAATTATATTATGAGAGAACAATAAAAACCCATTTTTATCATTCAAATATGTATTTTGAAAACAGATATTTTATATGTATATACTAATAATGATGCAAAAAATCCATTTAAGGACAATACTACAATTATGTACGAGTATAATGGAACTAGTAGATTTTAAGAACTGTAATATCGAGTAGTTTTGACTTGTTTGAACAAGAAATAGTATAATATCGGTCAGCGATCGACTAAAAATACTTTCGCGATCGACGCTTTGGCCATTCCTGGACTATACATAGTTTTTATTTAAAAGATTGTCAATCGTTTCTTTTTTATTTGTCATACAATCACGATTATTTTTTTTAAGTTCAACAACAAATATTTTAGCAAAGAATAAAGGTAAAATTTTACATTAATCAAATGAATAAAGTGTATACTATTTATGAAAAATATGACTTTTCAGTTACACGTCACACGAAAGCGTAGAGCAGAAAGCTTTCGTATTACTCATAAATACAAAATATGTTGTTTAGTATATATATTCATTATTTTCATTACGATTGCAATATTCCAATTGTCTTGGTCCGGATCGTGTCGCCCGATACGGCCAAGACAGCAATGAGCATTATTAAGCGGATCAGTCGCGCGGCTCGGCGTGTTTTCGGCCGGAAACGGGCTCATTTACCGTGACCCCGCGATCCTATCTTGTCGCTCAACCCCCCTTTTGATTTTAAATCCCGATACAACATACGCTTCTCCACAATAAGCGGTCTGGTTTATGTGTATACGTACTCCCATTATCGCTCTTTTAACCGGGTCACCCCAGTGGCGAATGACTGAAAAAGATTTTTCATCCAATAATTACCTCAACTTACGTAACATTTACTCAACCAAATATTTGCCAAAAAAATGTTTTCGAAATATTTCAATTTTGAGTAGTTACATCAATATACAATGTTAAAAACTGGTTTCGATTAATTAAAAGAGCTTTCAAATACGGAAGTTAAACGGGGATTATTAGTTTTACTCGTAAAAAGTGAAAAGTACGAAAATACAAACATGTATATAGTTTAAAGTATTGAGAAAACAAGTTGGCTTAAAATATCGGAATAAAATTGAAAAAAAAAATTAAAAATGTACACGAAATACGTCATTTGAACGTCATGAATGAAGATATCGCAAAACAACAATTTATAAACACTTTTATGGTGAAATTACATGAAAAATCTTATTTAAATTTTATATATAATAAGTAAAATATGATATTTATAGACATTTTTTAACATCATTTATTTTGTCATCGCGTATGACGAATAAAAAAATATACAAAGATATATAATAAACGATGAATATATTTCATTCTTTTAACCATGTCCGCTCCGAAACGATGCATATGAATCTACACAATGTGAAGATTGTTTTAATTTTTAACAAGTAATAATTGTCAGTTTAGCTCAACCATCATGGTCTATGATCTGATTTCAAATGCACATAAAAAACATGTGCAATTTTTGCCAGGTACTGAGGGTCTAGGATTTGAACCCTATATGTATAAAAGTATATTATTTGTGGAATAGGGTGACCTACTTGATAACTTTAATAGGAACGAATATTCTAAAAACGAATATATCTGCCTGTGATGTATTTTTTGTGAATTTTTAATGAATCATCGAAAAGATGTGACCAAGTAAAGACACTAAGTAAGTATAACAGTGATGAAATTCGCGTATCACATACGGTTTCTATAGACCGGTATAGACACTAAGTACGATTTGTAGTTACCATTTGACTTCCTTTAATTTATATGCAATATCAATAAAAGATTAATGAAATGATATACAATTAGAACCAGCCCATAGATACAGCCAACACAAAAAAAAACAATATCCAAGATAGTTAAGATGGCCTGATTCCCATAGCAAAATACACCAGAACGGCTAATAGCAAAATTAATCCGACCGATATATCTACAATGCCAAATTGTACTGACAGTACAGAATCTATTGAATGCATCAAGAATGAACGATGCTGAACAATGCAAAAATCTCGATCGCTAGCAAAGCGGTGTTTGCTATAGGTGCGAGATGGAACTTGTAAAAGAATAAGAGACTCTTCGCGTCGCTTCCTGCACAGCTTGATGGATAGTTTTTTTTTTACTGTAGATGGTAAAGTAGAGCGATGGCATACTTTCCGTGTTGGCGCGGGAGCCGCATGCACTCAAATCACGGGTCGCGACGATTTTGACGCAGAAACTTTTAATAACATTACTTTGACGATTCACTTCATATTTTGAATACTTTGAACATTGCAAGAATTAAAATAAATATTACATAATTATGAGCATAGTGTGAAATAGATTTGCGGGTGGATTGATTAGGTAAATACGAATGGGAAATACTGGTAAAAACTTAACAAAACAATAACTTAACGAAAAGTGAAAAAAATACTCAGAATACTCTAAAAGCAAATAAAATCAAGCTATAAATATCACATCCGTACCAATGATGAACTTTTCGAGTGATTTTCACCTTACATAGATAAAGGGCAAGAAGATTCAGATAGGCATGTCTCGTAGTTAAAAAAAATATTCTAAATACACTCCGAAATGGAGCACATGGGATCTTCATGGTGTGAAGAGTTTCTTAACAATTATTTTTACGAGTAATAGTTGTTAATTATTAGCTCAACCATGTCGGGTTCGTGTCCTGGCTACAATACAAATGAATAAACATTTGACATTTTTTGTAACCATTGATAGGGGTGCGCGCTACCAACTAGTCTAATGGGGACGACTCGTAGTTAGATGCAATTAATCTATAGCTCACAAAAAAACATTTGACTTGAGTAGAAATTCGTAACCTGGCCAATCTAGAAACAGATGCACGAATAATATCACAATAATGATAAAAAGCTAAGTGTATTCAAGTAAAGAAAAAAAACTAGACATATATCAATCGTCAAGTTCATTAGTCAAATATCTCCAAATACCCAGTTTTCAGCAATATAATATTCTAATGGTCACCATAAATCAAATATTTTTGATAAGACGATGATAAAACTTTGAGTAATTAGTCATACATAAATAACGCCAGATGCAGTGCCCGGTTCATCAGTAAGACATTTAGAATTATCCTAGTAATAAAACAGAGAATATTCGAATATCGGTTAACTATTTACTAGTTTATCAGCGTTATCTTTTTTTTTTTGTGGTATATTGGAATAATCTGAGTACTGAAATATATTGATACAGAGTGCAACATTTTAAATATGGTTGCATATTTAACTTATATTTTTTTTTTTGGAGTTGTCTGATTAATGAACTGGGCGATCGATATGACTAGTGGGTGTTTTTTTTTAATCCGGCGATAGATATGAATGGTTCGCATTGCCAAAGATGAAACCGGTATTGATATTTTTAATATATTCTGTGGAAATATATAAATAATACTGTGTTATTATTTCAATGGTATAAATATTCATTGCGGTCTACCCATCGACAATATTGAAAAGGCCTGACGTGTTTAACATATTTAAGCAAGAGCGAGACGCGTTGTCTGCCATCGCGACCCAAAGAGAAGACTTTCTTCAACGGCGAGTGAAGAAGCAACCAAACAAGGTAGTAAATAGGAGTATTCGACATTCACGATTTACGGAATGATCAATATTCAAATCAAATAAACGTTAAATAAATTATATGCACGAACGTTTAATTTCTCGTTGTTAATTTCAATTAGCTCCACGAACATACATACTAATATATTTATTTAAACGCAGCTAATTTTACTTAAATGCAAATCGTGTACACGTACAAATGTTCATAATGTCAATCCTCGGTGGAAAACCATAATATAAATAAACTCATTTCCACAAAATATAATAAAAAACAAATAATATTGACTTTCAAGCACCAAAAACAAATATATTACGTTTGATAATAACTTCAAATCATCGTGGTTATCTGTTTGATTTGGTAGTGTTGAAAAAAAAACAAATATTTCTAATGCTGAAACAAGAAATATATAAAATATTTTTATGAAACTACATATTGAAATGATGTTTAAAAAATTGAACAAATTTACACATTTTGCTGAAATAATAAACACAGTTTTTATGCAAATTTGCACGAAATAATTTAAAAAAAATCAAGACCGATTTCATACGCTGAAACATTGTTAATTAAGACAACTGTGAGTTTTGATTTTTTAAATGCATTTTGTGGAAACAACTATACAAAACCTATGTAATGTAATTATTTCGATATAATGATTTTTCAGTAATTAGGAAAAATGGATTGTAACTAAAAATGAACAACACATTTTTTTTTCTAAATAAATTGGATATTTGATCACAAACTAAACATACGAGTAAGTACAGAATATAAGTGGATATTCAGTTTTTTTTGCTAAATAAATATATGTATACGAATCTATGTTTTACAACATAAAGATTGTCTATACATCGAAGTTAGATTCGCAAGCTTAATCATCTGCCATCATTTATATCAGTGGTTCCTACGGATCCCCAGAGGTCCTTGTAATCGCTGATGGGGAATGTGGCAAATTAAAATTAATTTGAGGTTGCTAAGACAACGTCAGGGGGCCCGCGAAAAGTTTAATATAAAGTAAAATAATTGTGACCCATTTTCAATATTATGAAATTATAAAAGTCAAACAAAAAAAAATGAGACAGTCAGAATTTACCATTCGAGACATCAACGATAAATTGATTTTTTTTTTCTATTATGCAGTTATATTGTGATTTAGCTAGGGGGTTTCGTGGCCTGGTTTTGCTATAAGAAGGGGTCCATCGGCATAGTATATTTGGGAACTACTGATTTGTATCAATGGAGAGCAACCTTTTTTTGTAGCAGGCCAAATATATACATATACGAGTAACTGAATCGTAGCGCTATAAACAATAATAATAGTAAAAGTTTGATAAACTGTTGGTTGATTTGGTTTAAGTTGAAGATCCACTGAAAACGACTGTCTGCGTGAGCGACCGGCGAACACCCAGGGATAATAACATAATTCGAAAACATAAATTATATGATTATGATAGATTACTCCACTATAAAGCATTGTAAAAATGTTTATAAAAGAAGTCATTAATCTAAGTTACGTGTCTTGTAAATATCAAATACAATAGCACAGTAAATGTCATGTTATGATATAAAAATAATCGTTATAAATTATCAGGAAGATGGGTGTTTTGAGTACACACCACTGATCTGCCAGCACAATCAACCGCGATTATGCGCATGACACTTGAGCGAATGAAATGATTATTCTCCGATTTATATATTTTATGGCACAATATCGTTACTCTTTACTTAATTTTGGTTTGAATTTTGCGTGTACAAGAAAAAAAAATGCTAATGCAAATAAACGAAAAATTCAGTACAGTAGCGTGTTTCATACATAGTTGGTTTTATTATTTGATATACGAGTGTTCATTATCGATTGAGACTAAACAGATGCCAATTTAATGCATTCAATAAAAATATTACTACTGAGGTAAATTCGGGTAAAGAAACATTTTAACCCGAAATAATTCCGTATTTATAAACAGGCGCATGGGGTGTTTTTTTAATTATTAGTCATAACTGCTCCATAAGGCCTCCTGAATTTAAATGCCGCGAATTGATAAATATTCAAATATTCATAGGCACGAAATCAAATAACAATTACTTGCTGTATGTCGCTAAATGGTTGGGTAAATTGGTAAATACAATTCGCTACGATTATTTTTCAAGCCATACACTTAACGTATTTTTAGTAGCGCAGACTTCAAATATTTGTATGGTGACAATAAAAAAATATTTTATTTAAATGAGACTTGAAAGCCAACGGCTACAAACTAGGAACGTGAAAAGTGGCAATTGTACTAAATTAGAAATGATTCTAAATCAAATACGAAATTATCACACAATGTGAAGTTAAAAATTTAGTCTCACTAATCGATTTCGCGACACGGAAATGCACTGGTACCGTATTCACTTAACACGTTCGCGCCGGGTCTAACAATAATACGTTTATATAAACTTAAGTACGTATTATTCATTGTTTCGGGAAGACTGTAATTTTTGTAACTTCAGTAGGAAAACTAAGTAATATTTGGTTAATCTATTATGTTTTATAAACAGGCAGGATGACGATCTGATAAATTTGCCGAAAATTCTAGTTAGCGAACTCAATTACAACCAAATTGGTATATTTCTTGGCAGTTCAAGAGAAACATTAAGGCACAGTATTTGGTTATTCCTTGCTACTAGCATTTCTTGGTTTGACTAGGATGGTACACCGAACTCACTCAAGTATGAAAGTTTAAGTACAATACGTAACACCGATTTTATAGGTTTACCTGTAAATATTTTGCATTGTATTTGGTCGATGTGTAGATAAAACCTTTATGAATGATATCGTAACATAAATAACCCATTTCTATCTGAATCAGCCCTGCTATAAATAATTTAGTGTGATAAGGTATGATTTTCAGGGATTCTACATTTACATACAGTTAATGGTATATCCTGCCAAACTTTGGTGGAATGTCATTATATTGACACAATAACAAAGTTTTACATATTTTTTTTGGGCAATATATATCGACCTTGCTTAGGCAAAACGGCTTAACCTTCAGTTTTGTGAAGTGTTTTTATTTGATAATCACAGTGTACACAACTGAATACACATTTTGCCAAAAGAAATAATGCCGAAAATGCCGAATTAGTATCGAAATTCAGCTTTTGATTTTGAAAAAGAACGACTTACTAAGTTTGTGTGGAAAGGAAAAAAAGCATTAACCATCAATTTTAATGATTTTTCTTAAATAACTTTTTTAAATTATCAGACCAGGATAATAAAACAGCAATTTATTGGCCATCATGCACTTTAAGTTTGCGTTAAGTTCGACTTCGCCTATGAAAACATTTTCAAAAAAATTAAAAATCACACAGTTCGCTTCATCGTTCATAACATCGTTTTTCAGTACAATTTGGAAAAAGAAACTCTTTTTATTCAAATTTTATAATAACTGTAATATTGTTCGTGTCGCCGACGTTCGACATAAAAATTGTGATAGCAGCGCCAAAAAGTCCTAACGCTTAACATTTTATAAACAGTAAATGTAGGAAACAATCATTTATTCATTCAACATCATACATATATGTAACATATGAACTCAAAACGAGCATTATATACATAAGTGTAAATGTACTATAACGTGGAAGACGAATCATATAAAAAAGCCTGAAATTTCTAATAACAGTGAAAAATGTAACAGACGAACTGTTCAAAGTATAAAATTAAAATTTGCGCAAAATATTACGGTTTAAGTCGGACCGAAATTAGTGTGCGAGTTAAATTCCTTCTCAAGTTTAGCACGGCGACAGAAGATGTCATCTATTTGTACACATCCCAGGTGACAAGAAAAAATACAACAATCATAATCGTGTTGGTCTTCACGCTACATAATATGCAGATGAAATGGACAACAGCTGACTCCGATCTGCGACATTCGCCGAGCGAATCCGATTTCACGGCCCTAGATGCTGCGGCCGACATTTTACTGTACCGACAGAGATTGCCAACTCGAGAGAGTAATGCATTATATTATATTTCATTAAATTGTTGAAAATATTCCTTAGCCTTTTCTGTGCCAGACATAATGTCCCAGCCCGGCAAACTGTGTTTTTTAAGCAGAAATAGAACCTTAATATTTCTTTTAAAAGTATATTGAATGTTTCTTTGTGATGCCTCTGTATATAATGATCATATTATAGTCATATCTCTATGTTTTCATATTTAAAATCATCCCAAAATATTGAAATTTGACTAGCAAACTACGTTTTACATTGGGCGAGTTACTTCGCTTCTGGCATTTAATAGGTTAAACGTCACTTATTGTAGAGGAAACAATCGTAAAAAAACACTTAGCAAAATATATCGTCAGAATAGTGTAAAAATAACCGTTTTGACCTAATAATGCAGTTTGGTAGACGTTTGCACGCTCTATCATCTTATAAATTAAGCTTAGCCATATTCCTTGTACTTTTTCTGTAATATTGAAATGTTACTACCAAGCCGATGTTGAATATTTTATGACTGCAAAACACATAAAACTGACTAGAGATTAGTTGGCTGATCAGATTAAGTGTTTATAGGTAAATGTTAAACCTAGAAAAAACGTCAAAATTGGTTACATTTCCAGTTGCTCTAACATAATATTAACGTGAAAGGTATATACGTAAGCAACTCAAACTTTAAAAATCAATTTTCTCAAAACAGTCTTTTTTGACTTAATGGCTTCTGCCAGTATAAAGATGATATGCACAAAAATACAATTAAAGTTTGAATTTACAATGAAAGTGCGAAGTTTACTTGTATAGTTGTTCCGCGTGGGTATAAAACTTGAAACTATACAGAGAAACAGATTTTTTGAGAAGCAGAATAATATTTTCTTTGCACTCGTTCTAATACAGAAGTTTTCGAGCTTCGAGATTTTTTCTGCCAATATAACGACGATATGTTAAAATGATAATACATACACGAGTATTTAATCCTGGTTGTATAATTGCAGGTACCCAACGAACAACGATAAGAGATACATTTTCATAAATTTGAGGCACAAAGATTCGAATGACTGTTCTGTTTATCGTTGTTCTTTGATAAAAGTAATTTTCAAAATCTTACAGGTAGGCTAAACCTTCTCGATGCATTGAAATGTTCACAGGGATCTATAAGTACTTATCATTGTTCTATACTTAACTCAATTTACCAAAAATGTGTTTCTTATCACTGTTGCCTTCAATAATCGACATATTTCTACATATCCTTGTTTAAGGACTTGTTCGAGAATTATTGGTATGCGATATTTCACACGGTGAACTTTACGAGTACTTTAACAGCTACATCATACTATCTAGTCATACATAAACGTAAATATCTAAATAGTTCGACACCACTGCGTTTTGCATGATTCCCGAGTGCAATTTTCTAGCACGATTATTATTTGTTTTGGTTTTAGACTGTTTTTTTTTGCTGACGGAACGAGATACTTGTACATTTATATATGATAAAAATATTAGCGTGCATAATACAGAAAAAAATCTTTCTTTAAACATAAAAGTATGACATTGAACGGAATATTTTCGGGCGCTTAAATTAGCATACGCAGATTAAATGGGTCATTTAAATTTTTAATTTTATGCCAGAAAAATAACAGATTTTTTCCATCTATATACTATGTGCTCTAGAGCTTACAGCAGTTACGTGGTTATGAATAGATTTTCGCCAATGAAAGGTTAATGAACAATATTATATTTCGTTTTTTGAATGAATACTGTATAATTTTATGGATTGATTGAGCTTAGTTACACAGAAAGCAGCCAGTTCACAATTTAAAAAATAACACATTGTTTTATGTTCTGTACAAATCATCCAGGCAATCATGAAAATTTCACTCGTCGCAGAATACGTTATATTAAAATCATGACTTTTTAATAATAGTAAGGAAACATTCTGCCCTGCTAAGTAAAAAAACAGTAATTACAGAAACGCTCATTTGCCAGAATCAAAGATCGAATTTTATTTAACCTTTTAGCATATTTCTGATTGGCAAGAAGTATTTATG
>JAPMAG010003055.1:0-10578 GCA_036584685.1 Rhyacophila sp. Rhy_31_5
ACTTGTAAATATAGAGAGCAATTTTTTAAATATAGTAAAAATACTTGGAAATATATATTTATCGTTAAAGGTTTAAAAAATATGTTATAACTTTTAGGTATCTTGGGAATAAGAGTGTTTAAATAAAATCTTGGTATACAAAAACATACAATTCAGGTTTTTAATAAAAAAAAAAAAATATCTAGTATTTAATGTTGCTAATTTAAACACTATAATTAATTTATTTAATAAAAACTAGTTTTGGTTTGACTTTTGTTTTATTAACTGAACAGACTACCATCAAAAACTGGATGTATTATCCAGCGTTGAAGTGATGTTATAAACAGGCCTTCAACCCACTCCGACTCCGACTGTTTTTTTTTCTCCTTTAATAAATAACATTATGGCATGTACTAAATGTCAACGATTGCATATAATTCAGAATTTTGGGACTACATCATGATGGACAATTTCTCGAAAGCAGTGTTATTTATATCTCGCTTATGTATCTAATGCTTCTTTTTTCTTGTTACGTCTTTAGTCATTGTTGTGCGGTTGCGTTTACGTGTTTTATCGTGAAATAATATTATATCATTTCTGCAACCAATATTATACCTGTGGCAAATTAAAAAATAAAATAAAAATTGGAGTCAGAGTTAAAGTCGGAGAATAGGATAAAGTTAGAGTCAGAGTTGGAGTCAGACTCCATGGCCCTGGTTATAAAACAAAAATATATGAAACGTTAAAAAAGTTGGTATTTTTTTCAAAAGCAAAAATGCACCGCTTACATTGTCCATCACGTGCGTGTACTTTAAAAATACTAATGATGTATTTGTCTAGTTACAGTTGATAAGCAGGTTAAAACAACTGAGTTTTCGTATGTTGAAAAGAGTTAAATATTTAATTAAACGATACCTAGATGCAAAGAACAATAAAAAAATATATGTTATAAAGTTCAATTTTTGGAGACAAAAATATTGAAAATATAGAAAAATATATTAATACAGTTTTCATTAACATTGTAAGGAAATAATAATACGCCATCTATTATACGAGTACTTCACAAAACTCGTTCTGTGATGTTTTCGAACACTGTGAATTTCATTGTAGGGAAAATGTGATGTAAATCCCGCATACATGGAGAGGCACTTTTGTTCTCCATGTTTGAAAATGATGTGACATTACCTCAAGTTGGCCTGCGGTCATGGAAATTCGAGTAAATTGACAGGAAATACACTGCAATTTTTATAGACATTCGGGTAACAAAATAATTTTTATCTACTCTAAACATTCAGACAAATCGATATATTTACCTTTCGAGTCTTTGATGATTTTATTTATTAACGTAACTAAAAAAATCACGTTTGATTTAGTTGTATATTCGTCTAAACTATGGTTCTTTATTTCCCTTAAAGCTAACTTATTACGACTTAGATTTTCGACTACGAGATTTTAACGCTTAAAAATTTTGCTGCTGAAACTCCTTTTTTGCAAATAATTTCGTAAGAATATTGAAAATGTCAAATAATAGAGTTGTTAAAGAGTTCATGATCCAACGCCAATAAGCTGTTAACCAACTTACAAGTATATCTTTGTACTTCTTTGGATTTGATTTTCAGTTATTCACTCATTTTATTTGAATATTTTTCTTTTTTTTTCTAGTAGGGTAAAGTGGGATTAGTAAATCAAAAATTATCACGGTTTTAAGAGAAAAAAATAAACATTTACGATCCCATGCTTATGATATAAAGTTGGGTTTTTATTGGAATGAATATTCATTTTTTTCTACCACTTACCTGTTAGTACTTGCAGGCGTGATTGTGCGCTGCTGCCTTTCTGATACCGCACAAAAGAATCTTTGATTTTATTTTAACCACATCCATAGTAAAGCTGTATGGGATGGTATCACCGTGCAGCGAAGTGCGAAAGAAGTATGAGTATTATACTAATTGTAGACTATTGAATTGTTTCATAACTACTTCTCAGTAGCATGAAATGCTCTGTATACTCGATGTACTGAATACTCAATCAGTTTGACTGTTCAAGCTTAAATCTGATGAGTTTACTAGGAAGTCCGTCTGAAATTTATCCGTGGAAAATGCCACAAATTTGAAAAAAACCTTGAAATTAGTGTTGGTCGGTACCTAGCCCGCATGCCCGATAGGACCCATATGAGGACACGGATACGCAGTAACAAACTATGTATGTTCTACTCTTGTATTTATAAACTGTAAAAAACGTTTGCTATCGTGCAATGTTAGATACGTTCGTTTTTCAATATGTTTTTTTGAAGATGAACCAATTGAATTTCATAAGTTTTGCAATTTTTATACATTTATCTTACTTTCAAAAAAACGTAAACAATCCATTGACAAAAAACCTCGCATGATAATGTCTTTTATATTTTATTTCAGTATGACTCGGGTTATTTTAATTCATTGTTGTTAATATTTTTTTATTCCTGTACAATATTTTATATTATTTTTAATATGTGTGCCCGGAATATACAAGTGTAGTTAACTGTAAAAATTAGTGAATGACAAAAAGTTTACATACAGGCTTGAAACAAAAAATGTTCATCAAATTGCTGGACGTTGTGTTAGTATATTCCAGTATTAAAAATGGTTTTTCATTCAAATTAAGTTGCTTTAAAATAGTGCATTTTTATTATAAACTTATATAATTGCCATACTTTTATATATGATCATCACAATATATACAGACATTTTTTCAGTATCACGCAATAATAATGATTTCTTTATGAGATCTATAAAAAAAATTATATAAAACGAGATGCATTTTTTCTTTTTTTTTTATCAATGCCATATTATAATTGAGCCGTGAGTTTATTTGAAATAATGACACCGATGTCAAATAAACACGAGCGTCCATTGAAGTTTTCTACATGTTTATATGATATATTCAAGTTTATACACATTTTTTCACTACCAAAACAAAACGACTACAGGTTAGAAAGTATATTATGAAAATTGAATAAGTACATAAATATTATAGATGAGATGATATTTTTATTTCTTCTAGCACACACAAACATGGTGATAACATCTCGTGCAACTCCGTACGGCAAGTTTAAAATCTAACTGTGGGAAACAAAAAAATATTGCTTTCGTGAAAGGTCAGGCAGGCGACCGCGCACAATCTCGGTCGGAGTACTGGCGGATTAGTGGTGGATCTTTTATAACCAGTATATAATATATAAATGTTGTTACATAAAAATAGGTTTGTTTAGATTTAAATTAAAATTAACGCATAGAATATATTTTAAAAATTCTTCCGCGTACTAAAATTTTATCACATCACTTTAACAAAAAAAACTATAAAAAGAAAAAAGTTGTTCTTCTATAATATAACATAGTTAATAAATAACAATGAGTAGATAGCTCATTAGACTCACAAGCTGAGGTTCAGGGGTCCGAGGCCCATGCTGGTTGCAAAATTTTTCAAATGTTTATTCATTCTATTGTAACCGGGACACGAACCCGAAGCGGTTGAGCTAATAATTAACAATTATTACTTGTAAAAAAACTGTATATGTGAAGATTGTATATGATATGCTTTGTTTCGGTGATATATTTGAAAAAATACATTAATAAATTCAAAGTATGGTCAATTTGCTTACTTTATAATATACAAGTTAAAACAAGTTTTTTTACAATTTGTATGACCGTCCATCAGATTTCTCAAAAAAAAACACACTACTAGTAAAACATATCAACCCAGTTTAGGTAAAAGGTTGTAACCCTCAGTTTTTCGAAAAATGCTTTTATTTGAAGATAACGATATACACAACTAAATATATGTTCTGTCAAAAGGAATTAAGCCTAAAACGCCGAAATATTATCGAAATTCAGCTTTAGATTTTGAAACATGAACGATCTACTAAGTTTGTATGGAATGATAAAAAGCATTATGCGTCCATTTTAATGGATATCTCTTTAAAAACTTTCCTTATTATCATATCAGGAAAATGTAACACCAATTTATTGGTCATCATACACTTGAATTTTTTGTTATTGTGACTTAATAATTCATTAAAACACGTTTTTTGTGCCTCCTCTAAAATTTGTTTTTTGACGGTTACTTCTTTTTACCTAAGAACATTAGATAAAATTAAATTAAATTAACTTTGAAATTCTTTATTAAAGAATTTCGACTGAATTCATAAATAGCCATAGTTTAATTTTTGTGGAAATAAAATGTGAATTTAAGGTTGCTACATTTTCCCGCATAACAATATAGCGGTGGATTGTATTATTGCTTTGCCAATTCACAATGTATTGAGTATTATTATTGTATTGCTGCTGTAACGCATAAACGCGAATGTATTGTGTCGCTATTTGAAGGATAAAGTTGTTAAATCCGTTTCAGAGGTTGTAGTCGTGTTTGCGCTTTCTGGTGTTCAAAGGTTAAAGTATACAAATGCTTCAATGCTAAAGCCACTCGTATTCCGCCATACAATATTTCTAACCAAATTACGATGAGCAAAACGAATTGTGTTCTCTCATATTATTATAATCGTATTAATTCTATGAGGAAATTTAATTTTGACGTACAATAAATACATAATTTGAGTTTTAGGCGGTGAAATAAACTTTTTTTTATAAAAATAAATATGTAATAAAATTTGGCTTCATCTATATTGTCGTTATACATATATACGATCGTATCTAATAGTATTCATTGAATACTATTAGATACGAGTAGCTTAAATTTAATAATCATATAATATCGACCGTGTTTAGGCAAAATGGTTTAACCCTTAAAAAAAACATTTTACAGGAGCCGCAAAAAACGTTGTTTAATGATTTTTAGTCAAGGTCTCACTAACACAAACTTGAAGTACATAATGTCCAATAAACTGGTGTTTTATTTTCCTGAACTGATTATTTAAAAATTGATTAAATGAAAATTATTAAAATTGAAGGTAATGTTCTTTTTTCCTTTCCACACAAACTTATAAGATTGGTTTTTTTTTCAAAATCTAAAACTGAATTTCGATAATAATTGGGCATTTTCAGCTTAAGCCCTGTTAACAGAACACGTATTTAGTTGTGTGCATTGTGATTCTTAAATAAAAGCACTTTAAAAAAAAAATTATGGCGAAGCCTTAGTTTTTTTAACCATACCTGCTCCGGAACGAAACACGCATATCTACAATGTGAAGATTGTTTTGATAGTTTTTTAACGAGTAATAATTGTCAATTATTACTTCAACTGTTTCCGGTTCGCATCCTGGCTACAATACAAATAAAGAAATATTTGAAAAATTTTGCAACCACCACGGGCCTTGAACCCATAGTCCCCGCTTGCTAGGCGTACACGCTATCTACTAGCCTGACTAGGGCGATTTTTCTGTAGGTAATGCTAAATTATACATTTTTTAAATATTTATGGTTAAATTTTTAAACTTAAAGAAAAGAATATATATAAAATCGAATATACACTAATATATTTTTACAAAAAAACCTTTAAATAATATTCTACGGATCCCATTATCACTAAAGTCTATTCAAATATTGTAACACTGATGATGGTATGATAGATGGTGTATTAATTCACATTCGATTTAATAAAATATTGAGAATTTCTTAAATCCATTTTTAAAATGACCGTTGTATAATTTTCCAAATCATTCATTTGCCAGACTACAAAAAAATTATTTTAATTAAAAAAAAAACTTAATATTTCAAATACGAGTATATCATGAATCTTTTATATTCCCAAATTTAGCTTACAGTGCAAATAAAATAAAGTATTTATTTTCAGTATTGGTTGTTGGTTTTTTGAGTAATCACCGGCTGTTTAATCGGGGATTACTCTATCAGTCCATAAAAGCTGCCCTACGTGATTTTCAAATGGCTGCGGAAATTGGCGATAAACAGTGTACGAACAAAAGTCTATGATTGAATGCTTTAATTAGAGATTCAAAAACAAACTTTATCTACATAAGTTTTTTGAAATCAAAGAACGTTGGTTAAGTATAGCAATTAAATTATTATCAAACTTCAATATTTAGACAAATCGAGATAAGTATATCATCCGTTCTAACAAAAAGTAAGTCTGTTTTTAGCGAAAATTACTCATAAATGCCATACTCTATTTATGTGAACTTAACCTGCAAAAATATTACTATTCTAACATAATAGTGCCATACTATAATGAGCATGATATTTTTGAAGTACTCGTAAGTCCATGTTTAAACTTATTTGATAGTAAAAAAATGGTAAATAAAACTTTTTTTGCATTTAATAATAAAGGGACATACCTTCTTTGTCAGAATTGTCACGATATATATGTTGGTTGAAATATTATATTAACCTTTTTTGTGACAAAAATAATGTCATAAACCCGGCAAGTTGTGAATTCTTAAATAAAAATATAAGCTCATTATTTCTTTTAAAAATGTATTAAACGTTTCTTTGTTATGACTTTGATTTTCATGATAATATTATAGGCATATCTGTACGTTTTTATATTTAAAATCATCAAAAACATTTAAAAAAAATTAAACAAACTACGTTTTAAGATGTGCAAATTAACTCTTTTATGGCACTTAGTCGGTTAAACAAGTTTTGCTGCGTATTATTGAATCGAAAAGTACGCAATAACTTTTTATAATGCTTGATTGAATAAATGTAAAACAGACAATGGTTAATATTAATACTCGAAATTATTATTAGATTATATCTACGGTATAATATTATACAAGAGTTAAAAATTAAATTGATTGTGAAATAAATATATCATATTAGTTATAATAAATATAATTTGTCACCCTCATAGGTGAGTGGATAGCGGCAACCGACTCGCGAGCCAAGGGTCGTGATTTAAAAATGTTTATTCATTTGTATTGTAGCCAGAACACAAATCGGAAACGATTGAGCTAATAACTGAGAATTATTACTCTTAAAAAAATCTGTGCTGACAGAATCCGTACATGTATTTCATGCGCATTTGAAACTAGGACATGAACCAAATTGGTTGAACTAATAACTGATAATAAATTATTACTGGTAAAAAAATCTGTCAAAATCAACTTTCTGATTGTGGAGATTCATTTCTTTCGAGGTAGACATGGTTAAAAGAAAAAAAAAGAATATTTAAGGCACGTAATTTTTTTTTTCATAAAAACTATTTCGATCAATAAATAAACACATATGTGATATTTACCCCTAAACGAATCATATGTATCTCCACAATATGAAAATTGATTGAAAAGACTTTTTTAATAGTAATAATTGTCAATTATTAGCTCAACCAATTTGGTCCATGTCCTAGTTTCAAATATGCGTGAAAAACATCTGCAAATTCTGTCAACTACGGGATTTGAACCCTAGACCCTCAGCTCGTACATCGGATACACTATCCACTGTCCTACGAGGGTGACAATATAAACAAATATTAGCACTTGAAATAATTTAATTAAAGTAAGTATCCACCTATTGCTAGAGTGAAATCATATTTAAACAGAATACATTGTCAGTATTTTTAATATCGAATTGATAAGTGGGGAAAAATTCTTTCCATGTAAAATACAATACTTTTAACAAAAATATTTAAATAATAAAGATAATCTGTTTACGAGCATTTTATTAAAAAAAGTCTCTTCCGAGAACGATTTAATTAAGAAATAAATCTTAATTAGAGTTGAAGACCGATTCCTACATGCGTGCTAACCAGTTTTAACCTAAGAATAGTTTTATGTTTAAATGTAAAATTGTTGTGATTAATCTTAGCAAATGTTAAATCAATAATAAAAATTACTCACCCATAATTAGCATCACGATGGGCAGGGTCGATAGACATGCTAGTAAAACTGTCACCACAACTGAAAGTAAAGTAGAGCACATGTCATTAATTGACCGTAACAAAATTTTACAGTATTATAAATCCAATGGCTAAAACTCAACACTTATTCACTAAACACAACGAATTCATATTTGTACTATCTATAAGACTCAAATTTTATGTTACTTTTATAATATCTGTTCACTTCCTTTGCCATCAATCAGTTACATAGCTATAAATTTTTGGCCCTCATGCAAAATTTACGCACGGGATCCCTCAGATGATTTCTTTTTTAAATAAGAAATAATTATCCGGGACACGATTCATAAGTCATTGGCCCAAGATGCCAAGAAATTGAGACATTAGAGTATGAATCATTTTCATTGTTGGAAAGTGGATATTGGTTTGATATCGTTACTTTAATGCAGAACTTTTTACAAGAGAGCTGTTTGAAATATTAAAATATATTTGAAATACATAGATTTTTGTGACTAATTTTGCAAAAACTTTTTTTTATAAATTTTAGTACATATAATATACGTATACTTGGGATATTTTGCATTCCATGGACAAGTATGTCATATATCACTTTTAGTAGGAAATCTAATTTTATTTGAAATTGGATATTCAGTGTGGACAAATTAAGGGCCCTCTGGCCAGCAAAGGCCCTCGTGCTTTGCATAAGTTTACTATGAGGTAGCTACGCTACTACCATCAATGCATTTTTCTACCATAACTATACTAATATAACATAGTTCAGTGTATATTACCGTACATAAAATTTTTATGTTAACAGTGGCTCGTTATCTTTTTTTTATATCATGATAATTTTAATAAAAGGCTTTGCATGATTTCAGCGTCACATTTTCACCGTTAATTATAAATAAAATGCATTAGCGATAATCTTATTTTTATTATTATGTAAACAGTACAATTGTAGATGCACTATTCTAAAATTCAATAAAAAATTTGTTGGTTATCATGTATTGTTGTCATGATTGTGTAAGATATGGCCATCTGCACACGGAGCGAATGAAAAGAAACGGAACTGGTGTGTTATTGAAATTATTACCCGGTTACTAATTCATTAGTGATGCAGCTTCGTCACACGCGGTCACTCAGAAGTGATCAAAATTGGTAGTTTTCTGTATGGTCATGGAAGGTAAAACAGTCAATGTTACTATATTACTACTATCATTACAAGAAATATAATACGAAAAAGATTTTAGGTTCATTCATAGCTTGAAAAAAATTTGGATCACCGATTATTTGTTGCTGCAAAAGAACTCCAAATTTTGAATGCAATATTTTTAACGTTCTACGATATGTCTAGAAGCAGTTATTTGATATTGATGCAATTGATCTTCTTTACACTATACAGGAAAAATACAAACATGAAAGCATCCCACTACTTTTATATTCACTTGTTGATCATTTATAAATTTTAAAAAAATGAAATAATTTTATAAAAAAAAATATAAAATACTCGTAATTATAACTATTTATATAAATAATAATAAACAAATCGTTATTAGGATCAGTTGGATGAGAAACTGGCTGATTCAGTCAAAAATGAGTTCACATGTTGTGTAGCCTACAACTGATTACCAACGCATTACTGACTGGTCAATAACAAGTAGTGCCTTCTGTAGTGTTCCATTCAATTACAAAGATTCTAACTTATGGTGGAATATTTGGTGGTTTGCGTCAATGATCATTTCCTTTTGAGTAGTTCCGTATGTAGACCTATTAAGGATTAAGCCATTGAATTTGTGGTATTATTTTGCATATATTGAATGTATATGAATGAATTTCAAATTCTGCGCTGATTTTTTTTTTTACTAACTACTACTAACTTTACTTTAAAAAAACAAGCCTTTTTTTTAAGTAATAATAATGAAAAACAAATTTCCATATTTTCTTTAATTTAACTTCAGGTAAACAATAAATATAAATAATAATTTTAACGTCAAAACCTCAAACGTTTGTACTCGGGAGGTGTTTAACTTGACTTTGGTGTAGTGGTTTAGTACCAACACAATAATGAATTTAAAACGGTGGAAGCAGAAAGCGAATGAAATTCGTATGTGATAGGATCGGCATTAATTCAAAAACAACGTTATCACGAATTTCCTGCTGTCTGTCTGTTTTCCTGCTTGTCTGGCTGCCCGGCTCTCGAATAAAATATCCGACTTCAAAGAAGAATTGCGTTCTTTCACAGCTTATACGCGAACGTTAATTGACTTGCCTTATCTTTTTGTGAGGCTAATGGATTAACATAGAAATGCCGATGGTAAAAAATAAAATTAAATTTTACTCAAACAATCAAAACTATAGCTTTTACGAATACTTCTTACCAGCCACATTTCATAAGAAATACTTTGGTAACTTTTGGATTACAAGTACAATTTTTTCACAATAAACAATCTGCTAAATAATAATATACTGGATATTACAATATAATATTTTAGAAATATGATCCTTTAGAAAAAAAAGTCTATATTGTTTTAAGGCTACAATTTTTTTTTTACTATTTTTCAACTTTAACTAAAAATAATATTTTGAAAACACTTTTAGGACATTTTTATTTAATTGAATTTTATTACACTCATTTTGATTTCAAAATATATAGTCAAATATCGAACAGGACTTATACATATGAATTATGTATTTTATATGAAGAGCTTCATCATTGTTTCACTCAATCTTGAATATTTAAAATGAAGATTTTTCGAAGTTTGCCATCAAACGCGATAAACCATTTTTGCACTGTGACTTTATTTTGCTATC
>JAPMAG010003058.1:0-10575 GCA_036584685.1 Rhyacophila sp. Rhy_31_5
ACAATTCAAAATTTAAAGCTAGATTAATGAAAAAACTTTCACCCAATTGTGCTACCGTAATTAAAAAACTCACTTCTGGAAAGGTTAAATTATATTCATTGGAATGACTTGTGTTTTTATTTCAATACTAATAATATAGTACAGCTATTAAAAGAAAATATAATGAATCTCTTATGTAGTTAGTAAACACTTTGTATAATCAAAGCAAATTAAACGCATTAGGCTGTAGCAAAAAGGTTCTAGCTAATATTCCCTTACTTTTCTGAAACTATTGAATAATCATGCAATCCCCTTGCTGCAGATTTAGCTGACGTCACAATAACTTCCACCTGTTTATTACTTTCAGGAATAAAACCATAAAGTGCACACTAAGCTTAACTTGGCGAGTTCTTATATAAATAAGATTTCCACTTAAATATTAATGCAATTAACTCCTTCATGGAGTGTAGCTAATAAAGTAGTGAGTTAGTTAGTTTGCTGCTTTGAAATGCAGTGCTCATTACTTAAAAGTGTTTATGACTAACTAGGTATCTCGGGCGACTGCTTGGAAAATGTTTATGTGTTGTTTTTTCTAAGTGATATTCCTAAGTAGTTTTTGCACTGTGAGAAAATCGACAGTTATGAACTGTAAAAATTGAATGAAAGTTAAGTAAATTTAAGGCAATTGATACAACACGTTGAAAATATACATACGTAATAAGATTCGAATAATAAATATTATTAATAATGGAATATATTGTGCTTTCTTGTATGAAGATCGTATTATAATAATATTTTCATTTTATATTTCAATAAAGAAAAAAAACACGTTTTAATGTATTATTATATTATTTATTTGAAAACATACCTAATTATTTTATACAATTTTTCCAATAGGTTTACACGGAGATATCTTCTGGTTGGTTAATGATTTCGGACTAACTTAGAACTGTGTCCGTTCCTTATCAAACAGCGAAGAGAGTCGAACATTGCAACAATAATCTTAATTCGTTTATAATCCAACAGGCTAGGAGCGGGGGTGCAAATACGTAACATACGTTTAGAAGTCGTCCATTTACATGTAACGCACTTGAGGGAAGAGAGAGGTGACCACTAACGTCTACATGGCATTAAAAAGAGGAGGGGGTAGGTTAATTTTTATTGTTGTAACATTTTTCTGTCTCAAAAAGTGAAAAGGATAAGATTGTAAATTTCATTCTTATTAATGTGGAAAGATACGTAACTTTAGAGAGACGTAAAGGGGTGTCAAGATGAATGTCTACAATGAGGCTCCCAAACGTTTTTTGCCCCATAGACCCTTCTTTTGTTGTCCTTGTTAGGCTAGTGGATAGCTAGTGGATACGCTTAGTAAACGGGGGCACGGGTTGAGGCTCGTGCTGGTTGGAAAATGTTTATTCATTTGTACTGTAGCCAGGCCACGCACCCGAAAAAGTTGAGCTAATAATTGACAATTATTACTTGTAGAAATAATCTTCACGTTGTGGAGATCCATATGCTTCGTTTCAGAGAGGATGGGGTTAAAAATGTAGATTTCCTGCCTGCCTAATATCAAATTTTGGGGGTCCACTTATGTGTACCTCCTTTGAATCATATGGAGTCCCAAAGGGATCTGTTGGAGCCCTCAGCAAGTTTAAATCGACCCCTGGAGGTCTATATAGACAAGTTTGGGAATCTGTTGTTTACATGGTGTTACATGGGGGGAGGGGGGGATAAAAAACGTTACGAGGCATATGGACGACCTTATGCAGCTAGAAACTACGACTTTCACATTTATACTAAGCCACAACTAATTTATAAATACTCATTATTTAATAATTTTTCATAACATCATAAATATATATTTTTGATAGATTAAAAAAATTTTATGTATTGTTAAAATATAATAAAATAAATGAATAGGAACTCGCTTTGTTACAGATTGTGTAAGTTAAATCAATTTGCGATTATTAATTTAAACCAATAATAAATATGATTACATCTTAATTATTACACACAGTAGTTAAAAATCAAAAACTAGCTATTCTCTCTAGCCAATCATCGGTTTAAAGATATTAAACTTAAATAATACGGGTATTTTCACCACAAAGTACGTTTTCTTTCAATTATTTTTTTAAAAATCAATATTCAGAAATTTTCAATAGGATTCGAACCCGAGATTTTCGGCTCAAATGCGCTATTCACTCACTTACAAGAGCGACAAAAATATTTTAAATACGAGTATAAATATATTTTCACGTCCTATCAATCAATCTATAGTTAACGCAATTTTTGTGGGTTACAACACCCAAATTAAATACGGATTAATCCAGTAAGTTAAACTTGGAATAAAACAAAATCGGTTAGATTCTTGTCAATCCAAAAACTTTCCCTCTAAAACAATCGGTTGACTTAACCTTCACGATCCAATGTATTTGATTGACACTGCCTAACACACTGGAAAAGTTTTTCGAGGGTTAAAACAATTAAACCACAAAACTACTGTCGGATTTTTCTCGCATTTTCTTTCTCAAAACGTGCACAGCTTTTTCATGAAATGAAAAGGGATAGTGAGCTTTTAGAAAACTGGGAAAGCTTTTGTAAAAGTTTTTGTTTGACCGAAAAGGATGGATAATTTAAAACAATGCGTCAAAGTGAGACAATTGATGTTTTTGGTTTGAAGCAGTGACGTAAAAAAGTATTATTAATATTTAAAAAATCTAATACCGAGCTTTAATAATAGATCCTTCTGACAAATACTGAATTGTGTGGTAGTAAAACTACATGAATTCATTTACACTTTGAAAACAGTAGTTCAAGTAGATGAAATAATCATTTGCGATATAAATAACCTATGCATAATCAGGGTTTCCCAAACTTTTCCTGCGATAGAACACTTAGTAAATACTGAAATTTTAACAGAACACTTGTACACTCACATTAATAAGTAGTCTATAGTAATGTAAGTGTATAATGCAAGGTACGAGGTAAGGACATTTTAAGCAATGTTATTGTATTCACTGAATACTTTTTTTTAGTCATTTTAGAGCGTTAATCCGTCAATCATATGTAATTTTTTTCAAGTCATTGCCGGATATAAAACAATGCCAGGTTTTCGCGAAACACATTAACTTTAAAACACGGCACGTCTATAAACCACGTAACATTTTTTATTAGTTTTTTACTCTCCTTCCCCCATGTAACACCATGTAAACATTCGGCTTGATCCCCCCTTTCCTCCTCTCAAAAGTTACGTAATTTTACACATTAAATAGGAATACAATTTACTATCGCCTCCTATCTACTTTTTCAGAGGTAAAAGTGTTATCTAACAACACAAATTAACCCACCCTTCCCCATTGTAATACTATGTAGATGTTGGTGGTCATCCATCCCTCCCCTCAAGAGCGTTACGTGGTTTATGGACGACCCCTTAGATTGAACTTTTGTTGCTTTAAATCACTCTTCTGTAAAATTGCAATTTGTAAGTTACAATGCTTTACATAAAAGGGGCTGAATTATTATTAAATAAACGAGTGAGTGTGTGTGAACGAACATTTATAGTAAATTAATGTTAACAGACGATGCTTCAATGTTTTAGGTAGTGTAGATGTACTATAATTTTAAATGACAAGACATTCTTGCTGTCTTTTCCACATATTTTTTACCCACTAAAAGTTTTGCCGCAAGCATACAAGTGTTGAAAAGGCGGTATTTGATTTATTTGCTTGCGGAAAATTTTGGGAGTTCAGTAATATGAGTATATACGAAATAAGGTAATAAGAGAACGGACATACAGCCTTTCATCGCATCCAAAGTGAAGCTGAGGTGTTAGACTTTGTTTAGTCATGTGCTGAGAACGCCTAAACCGTATCTCAACCGGGCATGCCTTTTCTTCAAGTCTACCGGATATCGTTGTCCCGGAAGACCGTAGAACATCATATTCAGGATATTCGGTGGAGTTACAGAACGCCGGCATGACATGAGAGGATGTAATAACAGGGATCCATGGAAGTAGTAAGTGGTGACCATATGCTCCGGCTAAGAAGCGTGACATGGCTTAAGAAGAAAAGTTAAGTCTTAATTTTCAGTAGTAAACATATTAATAATTAAATATATGTAACTGTTATTTCAATACGTGACGACACTGCTCGAATGAGGGTCGAATGCGTTGGGATTCTATGAAAAACGTGTTGACAATACATGATGTATGACCTCTCCTAAGGACGAGCTTACACGAAACTTTTTGTGTAGATTATTTAACCACCCTGGTTTCCCCCGCGTAGGATGTAACGAAATTCTTTCCGCACGCATTGTGTTCTGTATTTTCTTGTACGTTAAACCACAAATTCATAAATATAGATTATGTGAAGAAATTTTTATACACTGTAATACAAATACATATGTTATAGCCTGATTTTAGAAATACATGGAGAGCTTAAAAATAAGCGACATATTAGAGAATGCAAGAATATGTAAAACATAATACACAAAAAGTAATAACACACATGTTAAAAATTGCACTGAGCCGGTAATGTGTTGACAATGCCACATGCTGAACGAATTCAATAAAATATAGCCATCTCGCTCATTACCAAGTAGTGAATGTATCCTTATGGTAAGCTTTTTATTTTATACAGTAAAACCTGTGTCGCTCCCGTAGATAAGTAATTAACGCATACGATTCACGAGCCGAAGATAAAGGGTTCAAATCCCGTAGATGGTAAAAATTGCACAGATTTTTTCATGTGAATTTGAAACCAGAACGTGGACCAGATAAGTTGAGCTATTAATTGATAATTATTACTCATAAAAAACTGTGAAAATAATCTTCATATTGTGAATATCCCTATCAACTTTGTTAAAAGGGCGTAACCCTCAATTTTTTGAAAAGAGATTTTATTCAAGAATCACAATG
Source organism: Rhyacophila sp. Rhy_31_5 (assembly GCA_036584685.1). Taxonomy (NCBI): domain Eukaryota; kingdom Metazoa; phylum Arthropoda; class Insecta; order Trichoptera; family Rhyacophilidae; genus Rhyacophila; species Rhyacophila sp. Rhy_31_5. The sequence continues at coordinate 4,895 of JAPMAG010003058.1, forward strand.
TACACAACTAAATACACGTTCTATCAAAAGAAATTCAGCCAAAAAAGCCGAATTATTATCGAAATTCAGTTTTAGATTTTGAAAAAAGAATGATCTAGCAAGTTTGTACGTAAAGGAAAAAAGCGTTAAACGTCAATTTTAATGATTGTTCTTTAATAACTTTCTTAATTATCAAATCAGAAAAATGAAACACCAATTTATTGGTCATCATGCACTTACAGTTTGTGTTAATGTGACTTTGATGAAAAATCATAAGAACACGTTTTTTGTGCTCTTGTAAAATTTGTTCTGTGAGAGTTACTCCCTTTTACCTAAACACTGTCAATGTGGTCCATTTTACAGTAGGTATGGTTAAAAAAATAAAAGAACTCTCATATTACATAAATTAGACAATATTAAATCACTTTGGTTTAATATGAATGAATTTAATCGATTAAGTGCCAGAAATGAGTTTTTTGAATGTTTTACTATGATTTTTAATATGAAAACGCAGATTTATAACTATAATATGATCATTAAAAACAAAATCATAATAAAAAACATTCAATATACTTTTAAAGAAAATATTAAGGTTCTAGTTTTGCTTAAAACACACACAGCTTGTCGGGTTGTTACATTATGTCTGGCACAGAAGAGGTTAATTAGCATATACTTTTATAATACTCGTGTTTGTGCCATTTTAAAAAAAATCATGATATTCAAGCTAAATTATGTCACAAAAATGTCTCTTCTAATCCATATAAATGAAATCAAAATACGAAATTAACCGATAAAACAAGAATTTTGCAAACGTTAAACGTCATCAGTCATTTTATTGTAGGGTTGATAACTTGCCATGGATTCGTTTTCCGCTTTCCGTTTCCCGTATCTCGTTGGGCGGAAAATTTTCGCGTCATTATACTTCCCGCTAGGGCTGCGAGTTTCTTCAATATATTTGTTCTTTTTTACTGAAAATTATTTTAACAATCAGTTCGTAATATAGTATTACAGTAAACCCTCATCTGTTGCACCCCTTCCAATACTTTACACAAAACAACGTGGAATACACAGTGGATACAGTCTCATTTATATTGTGATTGAAAATTAAACGTTTCATTTGACATGGAAATGTGCTGAGAATGCCTGAATGGCATTTTGCACTGTGCTGGGTGTATTTGGTCCAGTTACGGGATGTCAGCATGTTGCTATGATGGAAGAAGAATGTCTAGCAATAGAGATTTGTAGAGTCGGTGTTTTGCAGCCATATGCAATACTGAATTAACCTTTAATCAAAGTAAGCATGTGCTTAGAGGCATCGCAGAACATTTTCATAGCCGCAAACGATATTTCGAATGACTTTACAATACATTTTGGGGCTCAAATAAGTGCTAAAATAAAAGTTAATAGATCAAGGCGATGGCAGTGAAATTATTCTCTCTGTAAAAGATGAAGTAAATCACAATTTAGCTGATGATCCAGGATTGTGGCTCCATTTCTCTGCTGATAATGCGGCTTATTTGATCATTTGTGGAGCAAGTAACTGTCTACACCACACTGGGGCATTTAAGTGTAAAAGGGCACCGAAATTAGTCAGTGCTTAGAGCACCTAACCTAACCTAACCCAACTCCGTTCATATGCGACGTCTAAAGAGCAAGACATGTTTAAAAAACAAAAATTATCCGGAACAGTTGAAAATCCTTACTGTCAAGATGCACCCCAACCCCTACGTTGAATGCTTGCAGTCTGCCACCTTATTGGATTATGATAAATGATATTCGTCTCTTCCGCTCTGCGATACCGTCGACTGAGTGACTACCCACGAATGACACTTGTAATTGCCTTTGCTTTATAAGGGTGGCGACAATCCCAAGGGTTGACTATTTTGCAATAGAATATTGTAACAACTTTACACTTGAAATGATTTGTTTATACTGCAGCATTGGTAATAGTTTGCTTTATAATTGTATCTTTTGTAATAATACCTTTATATTTATTTGATTATTTATTAATAGATTCGTAAGGCATATGAAACCAACCATTATTTGACGATATTCATATAATTTTAGGGTGTGTCATCAAAGATTGACTGTCAATAAGTTAGTAAGGATCTTGTTTATTTTAGGGATATTATTTCGTGGTATTCTAAAGAAAGTAGATTTTTTTATATCTCTAATGCATTTTCCCTCAATCATATCCGCTCCTAGATGAAGCATAATATGAATCTTCCCAATATGAATATTGTTTCAAGAGTATGTAGTAATTGTCTAAGATTATCTCAACTAATTTCCCCCTTGTTCTAGTGTCAAAATGCACACATTGTTTTAGACTTTTAAAAGTTGTTTAAAGGTTAAAAAATGGCTTAGTACAAAATGAATAATGTCTGAAGAAACGCCAGAACTGGTGTAAAAAAAACACAAAAATTATACAATTTTGCTTAATTTAAAAACATGTGAAATATGTACATATCATTAAACCATATGCAATCCAAAACGAAGCGTGTGAATCTTCACAGTATAAAGGCTGCCTTGATAGATTTCTAACAAATTGCAATTGTCAATAATTACCTTAACTACTCGTAATTTGGCCCATGCCCGGCTTCAAAGTTCACATAAAAAACATATTCATTTTTCTTCCTGCTACGGAATTTGAACTCACAGCCCTCGGCTCGTCAGTCAGGTGCGTTATATACTCATACACCGGGGCAGCAAGTAATACAAAGTGTGATTATACACAGTATCTATAACACATATGTCGTTTACACCAAAAGACAGAATATTAGATTAAAACCGAGGTTCTATTTGGTATATTATTATAGAAGTAAGAATATACTAGAAGCTGTCCCTGATAAAATCATTATATGATTATTTTTATTCTTTTAACCATATCCGTTCCAAAACAAAGCATATTGATCTCTACAATGTAAGGATTGATTTGACAGCTCTTTTACGAGTATCAATTGTCAATTATTGGTTCAACCGTTTCGGTGTGTCCTGGCTACAATACAAATGATAAACATTTGAAAAAAATGTACAAACAGCGCGGGCCTTGAACCCGTGACCCCCGCTTGTTAGGCGTACGTGCTATCCACTAACTTAACGAAAGCAACAATAATATAATTGCAGTAAAAAATAAAAATGCATATCTGAAGTGCAAATAATTGAAAGCACCGTTGGCGAAAATGTTTCGTTCAATATTTGACAACATCTGGAAACAAAATCTAGTAAACATTACTGTTTTTAACCTTTATGAGACTCTATATATATGAGGGGTGTATTTCCAAATTGAATTTATCTCACTTCAAGAAATTTGTGGCAAATGCCAAAAAACTGTTAACGGTACATTACATATTTTTTTGTTATCATCATCGCAGACTGTATTTTACACAACAGATGGAACAGTTTTTTGGCATTTGATAGAAATTTGTTGAAAATGAATACATTTACTTTGGAAATACACGCCTCATATATCGATGCTTCTTAGCTCACAGATGTGTTAAGTGTCAAAAACAAAATTTTACAGGATTCAAAATTGAAACTTTGGAGTCACAAAACTAGTATTAAAATTTGAGTTAACACATAATAAAATTGTGTTTTGTGACGTCATTATTAATCTTTCACTTACGACATAAATGTATGTAACCCATTTGTGCAAAAATTTGCACTTAACACATCTGTGAGCTAAGGCATCGATATATAAGAAATTTGCTCAGTTCAGCAACAAGTTAAAGGAAATATTTAAGCATGTCTATAAATATTATGCAACTTGCATTGATATAAGTTTAAATAGTTTATTTTTAATGTGTAATTCTTAATTTATTTGTGAAAATATGGCCAGCAAAAAATAATTATACGAGTATGTTGACTAAAATTTAAGAATGACAGAAAATATGACATTTAATTACAACAGTATTTCTCGGAATGCGACCAAAAAAAAAATCAGTCAGTATGAACCATAATTTCGCTTTGACGAAGGTTGTATAATGAACGACTTACAGAGCCTTAGGCATTGTTAGATTTTATGATTCTACATACCATAAACAATCATAATGAAAATATTCGAGATAATTCTACCCACAGACGAAACATCAAGTTGATCAAAAATTTGGCACAGGAATTCTTATAATTTGAGATTGTTTGGTGCTCCGTTTGCCCGAAGGGGGCCGTTTAAAAGTCCTTTTGATAAAATGCCTCGCATTCTGATATGTCCTTCCAGACTTTTGAATCACTGTGAAGTATTTTGCTGTAAATTGTTTTCAAATTGAAATTTGTTTCCTGTAATATGTATTTTGTTTGAGTCGTATTTGCTTGATAGAAATAAGAGAGAAAATTAATATTTTTGACAAGTCTTTGAAAAGAGCGTAGAAAATATATGACGCCAAAAATGTATATATATCGACCGTGTTTAGATAAAAGGGAGTAACCCTCACAAAACAAATTTTACAAGAGGCACAAAAAACGTAGTTTAATGATTTTTAGTCAAAGTCACATTGACACAAATTTGAAGTGTATGATGACCAATGAATAGGTGTTACATTCTAGTGATATGATAATTAAGACAGTTAAAGAAAAATCATTCAAAATGACGCTTAATGCTTTTTTCCTTTCAATGCAAAGTTAGTAGATCGTTCATTTTTCAAAATCTAAAGCTAAATTTCGATAATAATTTGGCATTTTCGGCTTAATTCTTTTTGACGGAACGTGTATTTAGTTGTGTATATCGTGATCCTCAAATAAAAGCCTTTTTCGAAAAACTGAGGGTTATGCCCTTTTACGTAAACAGAGTCTATATTTATTATGTAACGTACATAATAAAATTTTAGATAATAATTCTTATATACGTATTTGGATATATAAATTACAAAATACATCATGGAAATCTCCATATATTATTTTATATCCCTGTTTGTTGATACTCGACCGGCAACCCTTCGAGAATAATAAATACTTAAAATGCAACTATACGTGTACAAAGATATTTTGTATTTAAGCGGATATATTGTCAGTATACTGGCAGAAGGCGTTAACTCAAAAAATATTGTTTTGAGAAGATTCCGAGTCTCTTACATACATATAACAATAACATATAATATTAGGAAGACTGGGACTATAAGTCTTGTTGGCGTTTTTTTTCATAATTAGAATATACATAGAAACACTTAATCTGTTCAGCCAAATAATCCTTTAGTTGGTTGATTGTGTTTTGCCAGTAATAAATTATTCAATATATTATCGGCTTAATAGGGAGTGACATTTTAATATTAAAGTAAAAGTACAAGGAATATGCAATAAGATTGTTTTGCCAGATGATACAGCGTGCGAATATCTACCAAACTGCATCATTAGATACGTTTACACGGACACTCAATCACGAGTATTTGGGCTGTGGCACTCTAGTCTGTTTCGCTCACTCACATACAATTCATACACCTGTCTCTATTCTGGACTCGATCGCACAGTCCAATCGCTCGTGACTGGGTATCCGTGTGAACTAGGTCGAAACAGTAACTTTTCGACTTGACACTTTTTGCCAGTATACTGACGATATATGTTGACCTCGAAGGTGCGTAAATAATGCATCCAACTGACGGGCGAGGGTCAAGGATTGAAATTCTGTAGCTAGCTAACATTGTACATTATATGTGCATTTGAAACCAGGATATAAACCAAATTGGTTAAACCAATAACTCACAATTAATCACTAT
>JAPMAG010003059.1:0-10575 GCA_036584685.1 Rhyacophila sp. Rhy_31_5
AAAACAACACCAAAAAATTATTTGGTGACTATAATTATTTTGGGCCGCACATAAGGTCAAAATTGGTTTATTATATTTATAGATTTCCCATTTATTTAACGCCTATCAAAATTATAGATCAGCTTGATTCAACTGTTGGAATAACTTGGTATTTTAATTTTTGTTTCAAAAAAAAAAATTACTACTTATAGGAGGAAAAAATAAGTTTAACATAATAGCTGGGTTTTAATAAACTGAACATTATTAAGTTTTTTAGCATTATTTAAGTAAGAAAATGTTTTCAAGTCTATAACAAGGATTGATTATACGAATAGATGAACTTAGTTTTATTCTCCCTAAAGTTTCAGTTTATTTCTAAATTGCAGCTTTAATCATTATAATATTGACCTATTCCCAACCAAAAATTGTAAGCGTAAAAATTGCATTTTTTATTTTATCTAATGATGTAAGGTTATTTTAACAAATAAATTTAAAATCAAAAACGTTCATATATTATTTTTTAACATCAGATACGGGTTGATGAAAATTTTATACCGTGAGGATATATATTTTGAACGGATTCGATAAAGAAAACGGAAATCGTCAGTTTGCCGCTTACGATCTTCTGCCGGGAGTGGGTCGATATGTTTGTGACAATATTAAAGATAAAATGGTTTAAACTTTAAAATGTTTAACTTTAAACTTTCGGTTGTTGCCCTCGTTAGGCTAGCAGATAGAGAGTACACCTCGCTAGCGGGGTCACGGTTCAAAGCCTGTGCTGGTTGCAAATTGTACAAATGTTTATTTATTTCTATTGTAACCAGGACACGAACCCGAAACGGTTAAGTTAATAATTAAAAATAAAAGTCGCAAAAAAATTGTCAAAACAATCTTCACATTGTGGTGATCTACGAGTATATGATTCATTTCCAAGTAGTTGTGGTTTAAAGAACTATTAAATGAAATAGCTTCGCATTTACCGAGTTTTAGTTCAAACAAAATAAAATATTTACAACCATTATTATATTACTTATAAGAGGAAACAATACATTTTACAAAATAACTAGGTTTTGAAAAACTGAAAAATGTTGAAATTTTTTAAACATTATTTAAGTAAAAAAATGTCTTGTTAAATATTTCAATATAATGGTGTTCTCAAGAAGGATTGATAATAGATAACATTATTTTTTTCTCCCAAAAGTTTCAGCCTATTTTTAAATTGTAGTGTAGTGTTCGTAACAATACTATAAGAATATATAATGAGTACGTTATACATGTTTAAACATTTAAATAAGGATATTTTTCAACACCTTTAATATATTTTTTGTATTTTTACGAGATGACACATAATAACATATATAAACGTATCTATTTTTAATTTGAAAGTATAGATAATGTGAATATTTGAAACGTTTTATTCGTAAGCTTTAAAAACTTTAAATATGCACTTCTTTGATGAATTGATTGTCAAGTCGTGATATTAATGTAAATGATCTAGTTTCAATTTACGACCTAGAAAACGATTTAAATACACGTTCTTACAAAAAAATCGCTTATATTTGCTCTGTTTAAGATTTATAATTTTTTAATATATAATTTCAAAACAAAGATTTATTAACATTTCTTTAAACGCAGAATATATATTATAAATAATATTTGCAAAATATCATTTTCGATCATTAATTTGCCTTATTTTTAAGTCTTTTAAGCCAAAAATAAGAGCAGTGTTAAATTTTTAGTATTTTAAATAATTGTATACCTCACAATGTTTTATGTATATTTTAGATTCCTAATCATATACACTTGCCACCAAATTACTGAGTCATTTAAAAATGTGTATAAAAACAAAACATCGTTTAATAAAAAGGTTAAAAATCCATAACAAAATATCAATGACAAAGTGAACAACTATAATACCAATATATACTATGTATCGTATATCATACAAAATATGTGTAAGTCTACTGAACTATTGGTTTTACTTATTTTGACTTCTTCAGCTGGCCATATCATTACATGACATTTTGAAAAGCAAATTTATTTTACTAGTCAATTCGTGCATTAGATTCAATGATATTTTTTTGTTTGTTTTACGAATGTCTTTGTCTTTGTTAGCAATATTATTTTCTTATATTTATTGCAAGACTGAATATATAGAACCTTTACAGAACGAGGTAAAAAAAAATAGTTACAAATTATTGGCTCGAGCTTTTGGGTTTATATCATGGTTGAAAATATGTTTGAATGATTTTTGACTAGCTACGGAGTCGAATCCGCAATTCACGATCCTTCGATCAAATATTATTTTCACTGCTTTACGCATTTTTTACATCGCCCTCGTAAGTGATTGGACAGGGCATCTGACTCCCGAGCCGAAGATTTAGGGTTTGAATCGCATGGGTGGCAAAAGTTTTTGCATGTCCATTTGAATTTAGAACATGTACCAATTTGGTTGAACTAATAACTGACAATTATTACTCGTATAATAAAATAATAAAATCTGTCAAAAACAATCTTCACATTGAATATTATCCATATGCTTTGTTTCGGAGCGGATATGATTAAAAGATTACTATGGATGATGACTATACATATTAACCGTGTTAGGCAAAAGGAATTAACTCTCACAGATAAAATGTCACAGGAGTCACAAAAAACGTTTTTTAATTAATTTGACTCCAATTAGCATTAATACAATATACGTGAAAAGGATGATGACTGATGGTGTTATATGTACCTGGTCTGGTGATTAAAAAAGTTATTAAAGGAAAATCATTAAAATTGAGGTTTAATGCTTTTTTCTATTTCACACAAACTTAGAAGGTCGGTATTTAAAAAAAGTCTAAAGCTTTTATTTGAGAATCACAATGTACATAACTTTTTCATTATAACTCCTTTTTACAAACGTTCTGTTTAACGGAAGTAACCCAAAAATACCGAATTATTATCAAAATTCTACATTCAATTTTGAACAAAGCACGATCTAAAAGCATTAAAAGTCAATTTAAATGATTTTTGTACCTTAATAACTTTCTTAATTACCAGATTAGGAAAATGAAACACTAATTTATTTGTCATCATGCACTTTAAATTTGTGCTAATGTGACTGTCATTAAAAATCATTAAAACACGTTTTTTGTGCCTCCTGTAAAATTTGGTGTGCGAGAGTTATTCCCTTTTAACTAAACGCGGTCGATGTAAAATCAGACATGTCGTTTGGATCAGTATTTGAATAGGTTTGTGTACATGTTTAATTTTTAGTATAAATAATAATATTTAGAGAAACTGGTGACGAGATTTGTACCTCATCGTTTTAGTAACATTTGATGAATGTTAGAAAACAAAATAGCTTAATGACAGTATATTTCAACCGAGAACGATACTTTCAATATAAACTACATCAACCGTTACATAGCCGATTGCGTTTCTGACGATTCTAACATCAGTTTCTTCCGCCGACGAATAATAATAACGTTGAATATAATGTTTGACTTGATTCTCGAACAACGTCAATATTATTTCCTCGGACTTAACTGTTAACTGCTGCAAACAATGCTTGGAAAATATTTAAATTGTAGTTAACATGTTTTGATGGCATTTCTTGCGATTATGTTTGCTTACAGTTGGCCGACATTGATCGACTTAAACTAATGACATACATTTTCTGTCATTTAGTAATTTTATAATAGTTTTCTGGTAACGGAACACAGCTAGATGAGTTTGAATGCACTTTCCCTGCTTTCAAACTAAATTTACTGCTAGCTTCCACTAAATATGTAATTATTATAAATGTTTATGAATATTTAAATAAAAACTACTATAATAACCTACTTAGAAGTAAAGGTTTTCTTTGCGTCTTTCTTTCCTATTATTAATTTTGATAATAATAGTTTAGGCTTACTAATGTTCATCTCTTTCTATTTTTTTCAGGTAAGGATTCAATATTCAAACTTCATGGAGTATTTTTGACATGTCACACAAAGATACATTTGTAATCTTATATATGGCCAGGAATGGACTATCAATATGGTAACAAGGAGTTCGCTCAATCTCTGAGGTATTATTTTGCAGTGTCCCGCAGAAAAGGTGAGTTTTGTCACTTTATACAATTAATCGTAATATGTACAAATCGCCATCGTTAAGCTAGTAGATAACGCGTATGCCTAGCAAGCGGAGGTCACGCTTCAAGGCCCGTGCTGATTGCAGTTTTTTAAATATCTTTATTTATTTGTATTGTAGCCAGTAGACGAACCCGGAACGGTTGAGCTAATAATCGAGAATTATTATTCTTAAAAAAAAACTGTCAAAATCATCTTCATATTATAGAGATCGATATGCTTCGTTTCTAAATGGATATGCTTAAATGAAAAAAAGTACAAATCACGCGTCATTTACAGTACATATACAAAATAACAATTAATTGAAACTGAAGTTTTAATTTCAAATTACCGTAGAAACCAAAACATATTACTATTCATAAAAAAACTATACACGATTACGGTAGAGATAAATGTTAATACGTCAAAATATAAAGAATGATCGTTGAAAGTATCGTTCATAAAATTATTGCGATACAAATTTGTAAGCAATATATGTCAAGCATCGGCATGTTTCTTATTAGAATCTGAAAAAAATCTTTATAATATCTTCACGTTTGGTCCCGAAATAAATATATTTTATAAAAAAATTCATAGTACTTTCAAACCACCTAGAAATTAAAAGTATAGAAAGGTGCCAATTTGATCTGGAACAGATATGTATATTAATTTATCAAATGACTCTACCAGCCAAGCCAAGCCAACTTTAACAAGGAACATGCACAAGCCCCTCTGAACCCCCTCCAGCTTACCGCTGTACATACGAGTACATTATTGAAATCGATCTAATATTGGACCATACAAAACTCCGTATATTTTTTTTATTATGGTGTAATATAATTTCACCAATATTTATCAGTTTGTCAAAGTAATAGAGTTAGCTGAAACTAGTATTAACTATTAAGTATTTTTAAGCGCCACTTAATTTTTATAATAAGTTTATTGCGGTTATCAACTTTTTGATTTTATTGAATCTGTTATGTTTCAATTCAATAAAAAAGTTTATATCAGTTTGATGACAATTCATCACATAAATCACTCTGATTATATTGACTAATTTATCGGGTCTCATTAAAATTTATATTTAATTAATAAGTAATGCTAATAATTAATAATTAATACTTGCCAAAACAACTGTTAGATAATATTCACGCTATGGAAATCGTACATTCTTTATCTCATAATAGGTGTAAAAAAATTAGTTACTGTAAAACGTGTAAACTTGGTGAAATATCGATTATTATGAGCTATTCAAAACGAATATTCCATTACACCAGAAGAATTATAACGTAAATATATTAAATGTTTTGTAAGTATTATTTAATCACTATTTAGCACACTAAAACTTGAAACTAAATAATCCGCTTGTGGGTAAAATCCGGCTTACGGACATTCTACAGAATTTAGTTAATCTTCTCGTTAACTTAGTGTTTGATGCCATCGGCTTAGGTTTATGATATAATATATGTATGAATTTATTTATTTATTTTGTAAAGAATAAATATCAAATTATTTAAATTTGTTACTAATCACTGAAATATAGAGATAAGAGTTAATATATACGCAGATAGAGATGTTCACATCATGTTTATTTTGGAAAAACATCGGGAATATTGTTTGTACTAACAAATCAATATAATTTCGTCACCGTTCAGGTAAAAATCACTAAACCTAAAAATGGCGGTTTTGTGTTGAGTATGTCGATACCCGAAGCGTAAAATTATCTTATTTAAGATGAAAAAATCACCAAGATACGAGTATTTTATTTAGTAATTTTTTTCTCAAATTAGAATTATTTGTTTGTACGTTTGATAAAATCTTAATAAGTTAATTACGTTAGCAATATATTTTTCATTAAAATTTGTGGAAACAAAATGTAAAAAAACTACTACAGGTTCATTATAATGGCTTTCCACCAAAGATTGACAGTAGAAAAAAATGTTAATCTTTCTTTTCTTTAGGCAAATTTTCATAATTTTTATTTGTTTGTCAGTTTTTTCTTCAAAAAAACAATTGATTTATTGCTTTGCATATTTATATGACAAAACATACAAAATAAACATTTACAAATAATAATTTTACTCAATAGTAATGCTTTTTATTTACCACAATACCTTCATTATTAATTATACTTTTTCCTCTCCTTGTCTCCATTAAAACCTTCTATATGTATTTATTTATTAGCATGAAAAAGATAAAAAAGCTTAAAAAACGTTACCAAAAAGACATGTGAAAATTATTTTATATAGATAAAATCTTAAAAATATTAAAATCTGATTTTTCCTTCATCTCAAAACATTCAAATTGTGATATCTCGAAATGATGTTTTTAGGGTTAACGACCTTTGCCTGAACGGTGGAAAATTATTTGAATCAAATTTTTGTAGCAGCAGATATTTTAGAAACCATCATTTTTGGTAAAATAGTATATGATATATTCGAAAGAGGAAATAAAAATTATAAACTTGTATATACATAATATCATGAATATTGTTTTAAAATTATATACTCGTATTTGTAATGAGTGTCTAGTTGGGCAACCGTCTAATCTATTATATATTGTTAGTAATATACTATAGGAGAGGGTAGCAGCTTCTATTATCACTCTGCTAAAGAGAAGCATGAAAACTGTAATTAATCGTAATGATGTGTATAAAGCTCAACGGCATTGAAAGTGTAAAAAAGTTAATTTGAATACATATAAATACTAATTTCACACTGGCATGCAACAATGTGATTATCTGAAATTATAATATGTGTATGAAAAAAGGTTCCTAATTTGACATTTGGTAAACCGTACTGCTTGTAAATCGTTAATCTGATAGAGCTCTGTCGTCAAAATTAATTTATGCTAACTCTTAGTTTATTCAAATTCTAATTTTTAAATTCTCTGCATACTCTTATTTACTCGTATATATGCCAAGACGAATCGATCAGGGCTAGCAAAAAGTTTTTTTTTTATTATTCCACATTCACATACAATATTATTTTTAAAACATAAAAATAGTAATAATAAAACTATAAACAACTTAATATAAAAAAGTCTAGATATATAACCAAACATTAACCTCTACAAGAGTTTGTTTTTTAATTACAGTTGTACAATTGCGTGAAAGTTTTAAAATTTGACCTTTATTAAATATATGCAACACAGATGTTATATAATGTTCATTTAATGCATACATAATGTGTACGAGTATTTTAATGCATAGTTCTTGGCGTACATATACGTTTATACTTCTTTAATGCTAATTTCAAGCGGACACATACGTGCGTCCATACTCTTGGAGAAGTTAAAAATATTACTTTGAATGCAATAATTGACTAAAGTGTAAATTTTTTTAGTAAATTAAATATAAAACAAATATTCATGATAAAAAATAAGCCGAAAACGCCTTGCCAATTTTTAAATATCTATCTATAGAATCTGAAATGTTTGTGAATTTATTTTTCTTATTTCACTGATAAACTTGCTAAAATAAAATTGCTGAAAATAAAACGAACACAATTTTTTACATTATACTAAAGCAAACAATGTAAAATAATTTGAGGTTTTTTAATGACATAGTTTTCTTTTTAAGGGATAGGCGTCAAAATTCTTCACTGCATATCTGTTGGTTATAATTGTTAATTACAAAAACAACCGTTATCGGGTCATATCTTGGCTACATATTGATCCTGTTTAGTCAGAAAGGCTTTAACACCAAGGAGTTTTTTGAAAAGTGCTTTTGTTTGAGAAACACAATGTGCACAACTAACTACACGGTCTGTTAAAAGGAATTAAACGAAAAATGTCAAATTTTTAACAAAATTCAGTTTTGGATTTAAAAAAATAATTACCTATCAAGTTTTTATGGAAAGGAAAAAAGCATTAACGCTCAATTTTAATGATTTTCCTTAAATAACTTGTTTGATTATTCGATAAAGAAAATAAAACACAGATTTATTTCTCATCGAGCGCTTCAAGTTTGTGGTAATGTGACATTAATTAAAAATCATTAAAACCCATTTTTTGTGACTCTTGCAAAATTTGTTCTGTAGGTTAATCCCTTTTACCGAAACACAGTCGATATGTATAAAAAACAAAAATGTTATGATGAGCTATGCAATCGAACTATCAAAAGTGTAAGTATTTATTTCGTGGAAGGTTTCCGATTAAATTATGGATTTTATAATACAAATAGATTCAAAAAATTGTGTGCAAACATTATTTTTTTAAAAATATATGTAGAGATAGATAAATGTATGTATACCTGTTTATTATAGTATTGATTAAAATTGATTTTGGATGTCAGAGTACGCCGAAGGTTAAAATGAAAGGTGTAAATACTAATAAAAAATACTCACCTATATTATGTATGTTTATTGTTTCAATATTAACCTTGCAAGAATCGTCACCCCTAACCCAGACGTTTATTGTCATTGAAAAAAAACAGAGATAATATGTTAAGTCGTCGAAAAGTACCGTAAAGCTCAGCGTGTCCTTGACCGTTAATGGCCTACTTCCGATCCTCGCAGCTCGCGCATTATATTTCTCATACCGGTTTAATCCAAGCCAACTCGCACGGTGCCTTTCCTTTTGGGATCGGGTTATGGACGAAATAATAATAAAAAAGTCGAATTTCATCTTAGAGCATTACTTAGTTTATCCTGCTCTTAAAATACTGTTATTTTTATGACGGACGTGTATCTATTGCATTCATTTCGTGTGAACGGAATTCCCAGAAAGATTTTAAACTCAGGAGAAAGGTCGTAATATGTGTCTACACATATTTGATTAACGGTTTGTATCTTGGAGTTTTATGATAAAAACAAAACACAAAAACTTTATTCACAAAATAATAAGCTTATGTCTTTAAGTGATAACACAAATCATTACAATATAATGAATGTATCATTACAAATAACATTTAAATCATTGAATGCAGTGGTCGGCAACCAGCAGCCCACAAGATAGACGCCTACACAAATATTTAGGTATACTATAATAACATACGGCCCAAGTACGGCTCACACTTTTCCCTATGGAAAATATTTGGCTCTCTTACAACAAAAGGCTGCTGACCCATGATTTAATGCATAGAAAATGAGTTTGAATACGTATTATCATAATAAAGTGTTATATAATTTGACTGTCAAACGGAACATATGAGTACTTACAGAGTGAAGATTTTATTAGCAGATTATTATTACTATCAGAAGTGTAATTTTCAATGTACAGTTAATTATACAGGTTTTATAGAATATTAAAATTAAATAGTAGCCGTTCTCAAAAATTACGTTTTCATTAAAAATCTGAATTATGAACCACTTGAGGAATTTTAAAGTTTTTTTTTAGTTTTCAGTACATATTATTATTATTGTTAGCAAAAGAGAAAAGAAAACATTCGTGAAATTATTAACTACTGTCTTGTCAAACTTGACTATCCCTTGATACGAGTTTTTGGAGCTTTAATTTGTGTCTATGTTTTAAAATATTTACTACTACGGTATTGACTATTGTATCCGTAGTTCAATAAAATACAGGTTAAGTCTAATTACAAATATCAAACTTTGGGGGACAGTACAAACATTTTAATCAACTAAAAATCAATAAAAAAACGTTTTTTATGCCTCTTGTAAAATTTGTACTGTGAAGGTTTATCCCTTTTGCCTAACGGTCGACACGGTCAATATAATGGCTTTTTAACGCATAGCCGTTTTCAGTCATTATATAAATATAATTACCAATTTCGTTTTTTTTCAACCTTCTACATGTACAAACGGCAGTGAATGTTGTCAAAAAACTGAAATGACACTTGACTTGTTAATTGCTAAATGATTGTATGTCTGATTATTTGGAGAGGAAATGCGTGTTAACTAACAAGTACTGGTCACTCGCATGTTATCTTAATCTGTAATTTTAATAATAACAATAATAACATCGTTTCATTAGACGCTAAAAAATATATAGAGCTTACATACTTATGGACTATTTTTCATCGTGTTAGGAAATTAATAATTGTTGATATATATTTGTAAATTATGTAACATCGCGTGCAGATACGATGCCACCGTTTTATCTGTAATGAAATAATTGATAAAATAAAACCTATTAGATTGTCTTACCATTATACATTCACAGGCGTCAGCAGTATTTTGTAAACCGAAGCAGGGAATCTTGATTTCGACGGTTAAAATATTAAATTGACATTTTTTCGGAAATTTCCTAAAATCATGACACGCCCCTTAGCTGAAGCATGCCATGCCAATATTTTGTACCCCCACCGAATATATCTTGTAAATGGTATTCAACAGACTCTCGAGATGATGGAATTCTGTTGGGTTTAAGAAGAGGCAAACTTAGTACGTATTCGTTTCTTTATCATAGTCGTACCATTGCACCTGCACAATTTTCCACAAGCATCTGTTTTAAAATCATAGTGAACGACTATATTTAAGACGTCGTAAGCAACGTTCCCTCTAAGGTGTGCGCATGTGCGGCCGCACATCTGTTAAAA
>JAPMAG010003061.1:0-10570 GCA_036584685.1 Rhyacophila sp. Rhy_31_5
AACCACAAGTCGTTGGTGTCCATATCATCTAATTCAGGCCAAAAGAAGTTGGTAAGCACTAACCTATAGCGCTCGCCGTTGACGGTGATGGCCTGGCCAACGTCGTTCTCAAAAAAATATGGACCAATGACTCCGCCAGCCCAAAAACTACACCAAACAGTGACTTTTTCGAGATGCATCGGATGGTCTTGCATCTCATGTAGATTCGTATTGTCCCAAATTCGACAATTTTGTTTGTTAACGTACCCATTTATCCAGAAATAGGCCCCATCGCTAAAGATAATTTTTCGATTTTTCGCGCGCGGAACGTTGCACAAACAGAACACTCATTATGATAAAACAATTTTATCATTTGCACGTGTTGTTGAATACTATATTTATCCATGGTGATTTGGCAAAACAGGTTTAATAAATGACAGCCAATTTGACAAATGTCACTTCAACAATATGGCCGCTATCAACTGTCAAAGTTCGGAAGTCCCTATTGGAAGACACTATATATACAATAATATCAACTAAAATGATTCTGATTCGGATCTGTAAATATCATTGTTTATCACATGAGGCTCACGACGCACGCACACTCAATGCATTTCACAAAAGTGCGTTTCGAGGGAGGGAGCAAAATAGTATTATTTGCGGTCCGGAATGCACCTCTTCGGTTCGTTTCGTGCTCATTCCGGCTGACGGAGCCGCACCACAATCGAAACGGTTCCGAAGGGTCCCATAAAACTCACGAATCAAGTGGCTGGAAACTGTACCGCATGAGCATTCCAATCTCGACGAATAGTCAAACCCTACATTTGGGTTTACCACAATTTATTTGGAAATGGAGGCAATATGCAAAAAGGCATTTCATATCGGTTACACAATAAATATGATATTTTTTAAAATATCTATTTTCCTGTTCTCACTTGCAATATTATATTTATTATCATACCGTAATGTAAAATATAGTGGTAGAAGATAATATGTTTGTAGTAAGCAAAATACAAGTTAAGTCCCGTAATAACAAAATAAGTATAACCCCGTAAAAATACGAATATGAATATGAAATGTATAACAGTTACATTCCCTCACATTATACGATAAAAAAAAACAGTATCAATACTTGCTGAATATATCGACCATGTTTAGGTAAAAGGGAGTAACTCTCACAGAATAAAATTTACAGGAAGCAGAAAAAACGTGTTTTAATGATTTTCAGTCGAAGTCACATTAGCACAAACTTGAAGTGTATGACGACCAATAAATTTGTGTTTCATTTTTCTGATCTGATAACTAAACAAGTTATTAAAGAAGAATCATTAATATTGACGATTAATGCTTTTTTCTTTTCCAAACACACTTAACAAACGGTTCTTTTTTTTTATAACCTAAAGCTGAATTTTCATAATGATTCGGCATTTTGGCTTAATTATTTTTGACAGGACATGTTTTTAGTATACATTGTGATTCTCAAAAAAAAAAGCACTTTTAAAAAAACTGAGGGTTACGCCCTTTTACCTAAACACGGTTGATATGATAAACTTTGAATTTATTTTGACTTTTGAGTTGATTTCAGTTTCATTTTTTTTTTGTTTTGATTTGATTGTTCCGTGTGATTTTACAATAAATCTTTTACACTGCAAGTTCCTCAATTCCTGAACCTGTTAAAATATTACGTCTTAGCCTTTGATCATTTTCATAATATAAATTTAGATATTATTTAAAAAAACTACGTTTTTTGATGTACATTAAACCATTACACTAACATCATTTATGAGTTAAGAAGATTCGTAAATACTGAAAGAAAATTTGATTTATTGAATATTTCATTAAAAATATCCTCAATTTTCTTGTAATCATATTTTGTTGAACAATAATAATAAATTTAAATAAATAACTGAAATATATGATTTTCCCCACAATAAATTTTAAACTCTTGGTCTTCCGGATATCCGGATGTAAAATCTTCCCCTTCATCTTACACGCACGTTAACTGCGGTTGACAAACCACGCTGCTTTTTTTCATCCCTCTTAAATAGGGGTTTGCCTCCAGACGCAACTAGACTTTGAGCAGTGTATGTTTTACGCATGATAGATCATCTAACAAAACCGAATCGAAATGGGGATGTGGGGTTTTGTTGCATACGGTAACTGAAAATGAATAGAGACTTTTGCACTACCTTTTTGAGGTATCCCGTAGGACAAATTAAAGTGCATTGTACAACAGTCTTGTTCAAAATACAACATTATTCCTCTCAACAATTCCAATTTCTTTAATAAGTCCACTAATAGTACATTTTATACACATCTACATCACAAAAATATTTATTTCCTGTCGTATTTTTTTCTTTTAACCATATCCGCTACAACACAAGTTTTAAGAGAAATACGAATTATTAGCTCAACCAATTTAGTCTATGTACCGGATTTAAATTCACATCAAAACATACATTCAATCTTTTTTCTACGGGATTTGGATCAGTTAACATTGGCTCTTAATTTAAAAGCACTCTCTCTACTTACTTACGAGAGCAAAAATTTTCAAAAATTCTCAGCTTCGTCGCATTTATTTTTACTGCTTTTTATTTTTCATTAATATAAATAAATACTAATGTATAGTCGTACTTTCAAAGTTTTGTCGTAAATGACATTTAAAATTTATTTATCATTACAATATCTTTACAGAAGAAACATATAATCAAGTAAAAATATATTTATTAAAGAAGTTTTTACTTTAAATTAAAGTATTAAATTTATGTCACTTATTCTATCATAACTGTAAGTATAAGTAAAAAAATATTATACACTTGAAACATTTTTAAGGTTAATTGTTTTCACTTGATGTTGTTAAAACCTAATCGTGGCGGAATTAACCTTTTCTGTGTCAGATGTAAGTTGCAACCCAACAAGTGTGAATATCAAACCAACAATAAAACTCCATAATATATATTTTTAAATATATTGTTGCTCTCGTGGGTGAGTGGACAGTGATCCGACTCACAAGCCGTGGGTCATGAGTTTGAGGCTCATTCCGGTCGCAAATTTTACAAATCTTTATACATTTGTATTGTAGCCACGATACGAACCTAAAATGGTTGAGCTATTACGACTCGTAAAAAAATTTTTGCCGTAACAATCTTCACATTGCGAAGACCCATATGCTTTGTTTCGAAATGGATGTGATTTAAAAAATATGTTACTTTGATAGTGTTCGTGTCCTGGCTACAAAATAAATGAATACACATTTATAAAATTTGCGACCAATACGGGCCTCAAACCCAAAATGGCTGAGCTAATAATTGACGATTTTTCCTCGTTAAAAAATAACTGTCGAAACAATCTTTACATTGTGGAGAATCTATAATATATATGCTTTGTTTCGGAGCGGATATGGTAAAAAGAATATTGAATGTTTTTCGTCATAACCTAATTTTAATGATCATATTACAGTCATATCTCTTTATTTTAATATTTAAAATCTTGCAAAATATTCAAATTTGTCTAACAAACTACATTTTAAGTCGTGCGAGTTGACTCGTTTCTGACATTTAATCGGCTAAAAGTAGCACTTTTAATCAAAGCTTTCATATTTTTCAAACAAAAAAAATTACATTTATAAATTAGAAAGTATCGTAAGTATTCAGCATTTTTTATAGTTCCAATACAGTTATCTAAACGTTAGAATAAAAAAATTAAACATTCTCTTATAGTTAGACGACAATATACAATTTAAAATTTACATATTTAAAATTCTTCGCCGCGATTTTCCAAGCCGCCGTGAAATTTTCATTCTCTGTTTTTAATATCGCCAAAATATTTTTTGACCCGGCGACATTCCATTTGCCATAGAATTGTTTGAGGGGTCCTCAACTTTTCAATACAATAATGATTTATATAATTAGAAAATTGGTTTTGTTGCTTATTTTATTTTTATATTTTCATATTATGAACACGTTTAACAAATAATTTGTGATGTCCAGAATATGCAAAAAAAACTAGAATAAATTAAATATATATACGTACTGGTTTAAAGTATTTTCAAGCTCGTAAACAATGAAGATATGCGTACAATTTTAATAGTTATAAATATTAAAAAATATACAAACTATTTTTAATTATATTCATTTTCCATATCAAAAAAAATAGTTTGAAATCATCACTAATGTAATTTTATGAAGTAATTTAACGCCCATATACTTTTAATTAATATTGTATTTAAAAATGAATCATCACAAAGTAGAAAACGAGTTTGAATCAGTAATTTATGCATAGTTAATATATATTTGTATATATATTTGAAACAGAAAATAGACACCAGTTGGTCAAGATAAAGTGGACCAGCTTGAAGTGCTTGATGCAAGCACTTCAAGCTGGTGTTAATATGACTTTGACTACAAATCATTAAACATGTTTATTGTGCCTCCCATAAAATTTCTTTTGTGAAGGTTAATACCTTTCACTTAAACACGATCGATATATGTTAAGTGTTATGTTCCTATTGATACGATATATTATCTATGATATGTCTTATTTCTATACATTTAGAGTGAGATCAATGTTCGATATCCAGCCGTTGCCAATCCACGAATTTCCTTCCTTGAAAGGGCGTCTAACGTTTCGATTTTAATATCTCGATGCTATCGGAGGGTATCAGAATTGCATAGCGTCGTCTAGATTGGCATCCGGAATACCCGCACAATATACTATATGCATTGCGATGCGTCGAGCTAAACTGAGCGAATACGAAATAAATATCTCTGGCGAGCACTTGAGATTGATTATTTTGGTGATCTATGTATCTCAACTATCAAATTCTGACCCAATACTTCCTAAAAATAATATTTTAGAGATATAACGCCACAAATAATGATATATATTGATCCTGTTTAGGTAAAAGGGCGTAATCTTCAATTTTTATAAAAGTGCTTTTATTTGAGAATCACAACGTACAAAACATACCACTGCTTTGCAGGTAGAACTCATTAAGCGCACTTTTGGCCAAAATGAGTATTTTCATTATATCTTATACTATTTACATTTTATAGTCCTAGGAAAAAATCATTATGACGGTAGCAATCTTATTTACGGAGAAAAAATGAGAAATAAATCACAATCGGTAATTATTTAAGATTTACGAGTATGTTCAAGAAAAACTCATTAAGTGCAAAAAATTACTTTTTTTTGAACTGTAAACATGTCTATGAGTAAGCTTGTGAGTGTGTTATCTGTAGTTTGTATTATCAACAACTATCATCATGTGCTAAATATATGTTACTATTTTTTTACAAAATAATCACATTTAATGACAATGAATTGCTGGTTTGAGGCAAAACTCATTTTAATCTCCGAAGTCGAAAAATTGTCGTGAATATTATTTAATAATTGTAAACTCACTATATCTTACGATTCAAATGAAGTATATAGTTTTTAATGATTGAAGTTTTATATTTGAACTTATATCCGTGATAAATCGATCCAAAAACGTACTGAAACTAAACACAAGCTTTATAAACCATTTGAAAAGCCTTGTAGTTTATTGATTTTTAAAAAAATATGTAATCAATCAGTGATATGAAAAATTTTAATTATGAAAAATGATTTTTTATCAAATATAAAGTACCATTTTACATTAAAATCGTTTTTGGGTTCTAGCAAGAACTAATCAAATATTTATGAATTATTTAACAATGTATTGTTGTTATTAAATCTGACGCTACAATCCATTCAGGTATGTGGTCAATCTCTTTCCAAATCTCTCTGTCACTAGCTCTCTTCTTCTTTCCAGTCATTCATTCTCTACATTTTTGCATCTCTACTAACGTCTTCATCCATCTCATTTTAGGGCTGCCGACGGGCGAATTGCCTACTAGAGTTTCTTTATTCACCTTCTTGAGATTTCTAGATTCATTACACTTCTGCGTGTGTTAATACTTCAACTACTTAATAATTAAAATACATATGTGTTAATTTGTCTTCAAGACAATTGCTATATTAAACCTCAACTGCTTCCGGGGCAAAGCATTAGTGTGGATGCATCCTCGGTTTTCTTTGACTGGTTTAAGAATTTCAGAGTATTTTATTTTCGATCACCAGCATGATTTTTTACTGTTTCTCTGTCAAATTCCAAGTTTTACATAAATACAGAACTATGAGTATAGGTTGCACGTTATAAACCCAGAATTTTGTTATTGTCGATAGAATGGGCCTAAATAAACACAGTGAAAAACGCAACATTTCTCCTTTTTAATCTGCTTACAAGGTCTAGGGTCATCCCTTTCTTTTTGGAGGAGTTGTTTTGGAGATTTTAGAGCATTTAAGACTTTGTAATGTTAATTAAATTTTAATCTGTTGAGGAGTATGAATGCGCATATGGCTTAGCTCAAAATTCAATTTGAAGAAGTATAGACGTATACATATGTCAAGTAACAAGCAATAAAACACTCATTCATATTATTTATGCATAAAATAAACATTATACAACAATAGTGATGTCCATAATGTGTAAAAAGGAATAAATAAATAAATGAAATTTATAAAAACAAATATTTCGCTTATTGTAGAGCCACTATTGATTGTAGAATTTGCATTTTTATGGGAATTGAGACTATTTGTAGAATTGATAACTAATCGAAATGTATTAAACTAAGCAAATAAATGACTTCAGATTGATCTTCTCAATAAAAATACTATAAGCTTAGAGATAAAATAATGTTACATTAATAAAAAATTGTCTGATCAATTGATCGATTTCAAATATTGTAGAAAACGTAACAGATTGTGATTTTTAAAATCATATTATTTAGTGGAATATCTTTAGAAATCTACATAAGTATTAAAATATAATAGCTTTTATACCGAAAATTTATTTTGTAATTCTAAATCCTCCTAGATCATTTGATATAAAGCACGTAGAGTATTCAGAATCTGAAAATTTTCTGAACAATTATTATTCTTTGCGAGTAATTATAATTAATTATTACCTTAGCAATTATCTTTACCGTCAATCGTTTGTAGAAAGCCACTTTATTATCACGATATATATAATATTTCCGTGTTTAGTTTACTCTGTGTTCAATTATTACATATTTAGTTTTAAATGTGTTCAATTGTATATAGCATTTTAAATAGTCTTTTATAAACACGTTAAGTATTTTGGAAAAGCCTTAAATTTAATCAATTATAATTATCGCAGTTTGATATGTCGACGATTTAAAATTGGTTCCAAAAGCTCTGCAATATAGCTTCCAATGTAATTTCGCCAATAGATAAAGCTATATATACGTACGGAGGGCAGTTGCATGTTGTACAAAAGACACTATCTATTACTATCCCGCTATCTGCGGAGACATCGCACGAATACTGGCGTAGTGGTCTGATCGTAGCGTGAGGGGGAGAGGGTTGGTGGTGACTCTATTGAACATGCTATGCTCAAAAGCTTACGGTCAACGAACGACGGAATATGTGGGAAAACGTTTAGGGTGTTTTATTGGTTGGTATTTTTTGAAAATAAAATACAGCATTTACATGAAATGAACCTTTCATAAATCAATTGATTAATACAAAGATACAAAATGCACAATTTTTTTACCTTAATTTCATTAAAACGTATGTTTTAACAAAACATACTCGTATGCATATCAGATTACTAGAAGCGTAATAAATAACTGAATGGTTATACTTTCAGAAACCATCATTTGCTACAAGATACTTGCAATTTTCATGGCTACTTTTTTAATTTAGTAGTTTTATTACATAATTCACGGCATTATACATACCACTTTTAGATTTATTTTATTTCATGCATCCAATTTTTTAAATACCGTATTTTACGGACTATAAGACGCACTTTTTTCTTCAAAAAATTGCCTACAAAATTCAGGTGCGTCTTATACTCGAAATTGATACAAAAATGTCGAGTGTTTGATTCAAAATTCCCGTCAGTCTTAAAAATGGCCATATATTTGATGCTGTGAGAAACCTATCTCTATCTGGCAACATTGGATTCAACTGGCAGCAGCAGTGCACCGATGCGACGAACATGAGTTGCGGGGATTCACAAGCTTGCTAACACTGTCTCCCTCCCGCCCCGCCATCACAAACCCAGAACATTGTCTAGCCTATGATGCGTCATTGCAGTCTACGGTGCCAGTGAACTTGAATTGAAAATGATTTGTGTTATCGGTAACAGTACAATATTTTTGTTAGTATGTAGTTTCGCAATAGAAAAAATAAAAGGTATTCATATAATGCGGGCTATAAATTGAAATTAATATTATATGCAGAAGAACATGGAAACAGAGCAGTTGAGCAACATTTCGGCCCTCCACCAAAAGAAAAAATCATTCGCGATTAGCAGGCTGCTAAAGAAGAACTGAAAAAAATGAGGAAGACTAAATGCGCAAATAGAAGACTGAATGCAAAATGGCCAAAAATAGAAGATAACGCATTGAAATGAATTCAAGGATACCGTCAAAATGGCATTGGAATTAATACAAAAATAATTCAAATGCACGCTTGTAAGCTAGCGCTACAGTGGAACTTAACAGCCTTTAAGGGTGGAGTTGGTTGGTGCTACAGGTTTATGGAGCGTCATGGACTTCCAACCAAAATATCTCAGAAAATGCCACAAGAGTGTGAATAGAAAATATTATCTTTCCATCGCTTTATTATTTAAAATCGAAAAAAAACCAGTATGGAACTGAGCCAAATAGCGAATATGCACGAAACTTCTCTGACATTTTATGTGCCGTGTAACAGAACTGTTGCCATGAAAGGTGCTAAAACTGTAACTATAAAAACAAGTGGACATGAAAAACTGCACTACATACACTGTTGTCCTTTCATGTTGTGCTGACGATACTAAACTTAATCCAATGATCATTTTCATGCGCAAAGCAATCCCAAAACCCTCTGAAATATTGCCAGGTATTGTTGTTCACGTACATGACAAGGGTTGGATGGACGAAGCTGGTATGAAATTATGAATTAACAGAGTGTGGGAGAGAAGGAAATGTGCTTTATTGAAGAAGAGTTCTTTTCTTGTGCTAGATCAATTTAGTAGTCATTTGAAAAATTCTGTGAAAGAGAAATTGAGACAGGAAAATACAGAGCTTGTTGTTATTCCAGGAAAACTTACTTCACAATTGCAACCTCTTGATGTCTCGATAAATAAACCATTTAAAGTGTATATGAGAGAGGAACGGAACAAATGAATGATGGATGATACCCAACATGAATTCACGCCGAAGGGAGCTTTAAAACGACTTACAATCAAACAAGTGTATCAGTAAAACAACCGTGGTCTAGAGTGAGAGAAGATATTATTGTAAGAATCTTTCAAGAAGTGCGGCATAAGTCAAGCTCTCGATGGCAGTAAAAACCATCTTATATATAAAGAGGACAACGATGACGATGAAGAAGAAGAAAAAGAAGAACAAAGTTCAGATAACGATTTTCAGGGACTTTAAAGGTAAGTTCAGTTTTATAAACTAAGATTTTTTTTAGTCTGGCTTTGCAATCTCATAATGGTAAAAATGTTGTTTTTAAAAAAAATGGTTAAAAATTAAGGTGCGTGTTATAGTTCGTTTTGTCTTATAGTCCGTAAAAACGGTATACAATATTTGATGTATAAAAATTAATATTTGTAATATAAATTGAATTCATCATAATTATTATACAAAAGTAGTTTTTACTTTGAATAATATAATTTGTCTGTTAATATTGTTAGGTTTTTTGATTACTTATAGTGTAGAATACGTTATACTCGTAGTTGATGACTTTATTTTAGCTCACCAACAAAAAACCAAGATAACGTCATTAGCAGCAGTGACTGACATTTTAAAATTTTGCTACCGAGAACTCCGACGAAAAATTATTCGATAAAAACGAAGATTTTATTTTACAGAGGTCAATGATTTTTCCTTAAAAAGCGTGTTAGTTCACGATCGTTTGTGTTTGGTCAGTAGTCAGTTTATTCATAAGTCTACAGTAGTTGCAGAAAATATATTTATTTTAACTTGTGGTGTATTAATTATGTCGAGTTTGTTTTATTAATATTTTTTAAATTGAGATTAGACATTTTGTGACGCATTTGAAAGGAAGCGTCTTACTATTTTTATCTCAGAATTCTCCGATATAGGTTTGGAGTTAGTCATGCATTGAAAAAAATGCGGATGTATTCTTTCTCTAACAATATTTATCACAGAATAATAATATTCCGGAAATGCATCATCTAGTTAAGAAATGTATTTAGCGATGTTGACAGTCACTAATCAACCGTGAAATTTTGCCTATTGTCAACAAATACCTAATACCGCTGTTTTCTGTAGTCTAAGGTATATATAGGATCTTTCATTAAGCGCTTCATATTTTTAAATTTAAATCAATCAAAGTGTGTGTGAAATATCATCGAATTTTTGTATTCGTTTGAAAGGCCTGTCGATGCCATTATTTATGGAAAATAACATCGCTCAAATGTCTGCTGCGGCTTCTCTGGGTGGCGCGCATTCAAAATGTCCATGACTCTGACGCATAAATCAGGCTGAATTTGACCGATGGCATGAGTTATGTTGGCTTTGAGGGC
>JAPMAG010003068.1:0-10565 GCA_036584685.1 Rhyacophila sp. Rhy_31_5
AACGTGTTGGCTTTATATTGCATGAGCATTTGACTATGAGAAAGCTCTGTTCAAATTGGGTGCAGCGTTTGCTCAATGTTGACAAAAACAAGAACGTGTTGACCCCCCCCCCACCCAAATTAAATTATGATATGCAATATTTAATTTTTTTTAAAACCATATCCGCCTCGAAAGAGAACAAACGGGTTATATGGAAAGGAAAAAGCATTAAACGACAATTTTAATGACTTTTCATTAATAACTTTCTTAATCATCAGATCAGGATAATGAAACACAAATTTATTGGTCATCATGCACTTCAAGTTTGCGTTAATTGTGACATTGACTAAAATCGTTATACATCACACGTTTTTTATGCCTCCTGTAAAATTTGTTTTGTGACGGTTACTCCATTTACCCAAACAACCTAGAAATTTTACAGGAGGCACAAAAAATCGGTTTTCATTATTTTTAGTAAAAGTCACATAAACACAAAGTTGAAGCGCACGATAAACAATAAATTGGTGTTTAATTTTTCTGGTTTGATAATTAAACAAGTTATTAAATAAAAATCATTAAACTTGACGTTGAATGCTTTTTTTCTTTCCACACAAACTTAGCAGATCGTTCTTTTTTCAAAACCTAAAGCTGAATTTCGATAACAATTCGGCACTTTTGGCTTAATTCCTTTTGACAGAACGTGTATTTAGGTGGGTACACTGTGATTCTCAAATAAAAGCACTTTAAAAAAAAACTGAATGTTACGCCCTTTTACCTAAACAGGGTCGATATGCGCATGAAAAAACCTAAGCACTTTTCCCCGGATATGTCATTTGAACCCACAGTCCTCGTCAGTTGGATGCGCTGTCCAATCATCCACGAGGGCTACCATTTTCATGTAGTACTATTTTATACTATATACTTTTATTTAATACACACAATTTATATCCATACAGTAAACAAACATGACTATATTTTTTATCTGAAAATTTGTAAGCCGTGAGACAAGGGACGACTTAGAACTGTGACACTCTGGTTTTATTTTTAAAGATAAGTATATAGATGTGTTTACTAATTAATTTTAAAAGCACTACCTTTAGGTACGAAAACAACCATAAGTGTTTTCAGGTGTGCGTAAGATACAAAAAAAAGAATACGTAAACATATAACTTTTTTACATATTTGCCTAAACATGACGTACTGTTGTGATTGTTTTGACTGACTTTTCTTCTTTCATTAATAAAAAAATAATTAAAACATTAAGTACCCGTAAAATTGTACACAAAATAATAAATTGATAAATGCACAAACTATAATAAATAATGCATGTCAACTGAATTAGTAAATAAATAATTGATTACATAGAATAGTTATTCGTACAATAAATAATAAATGATTGCCGATTTCCTGGGATTATTAAGTAAAAAATCAACAACTTATCTCATAATAATACAAACACAATAATAAAAATAATCTTTTCCGCGGAACGCTTTCTCTCTCTGTCTACCTTTTTATAAAACGGCTTCACATGTCGCTGAAGCTTATATTTTATTTTTATCCCTCAATTAACTACAAAAAAAAATATAACAAATGTGGAATGATTTGAGGCAAGCAAACGAATGATACACACGAAAATGTAAATGCCTTCCGTGCCAGCCATGTTTGGACGTTTTAACGTAAAGATGCGGCAATGGCATACTATTATAATGTAAGCTTTTTGCAATAACATTTAACACAACGCATAAAAAATATAGTACACAGAATTTTAACTACATACGAAATTCAATTTAACATTTCGCAATATTGACAAAATTAATTTGTAAAACTGCACATCAGAGCTTTATAAAAATAATTGTTCCGTGAAAAATTGAAGGCACAGACTAACAACGATAAGAGGCACATTTTCATAAATTTGAGGAATGAGAGAATGACTTTATTTTGCTTATCGTTGTTCTTTGATAAAAGCAACTTTCAAACCCTTACATCATCATCTAGGAGTGAAGGATAAACCTTCTCGACGCATTAAAATGTTCACAAGGATCTACCTATCATTGTTCAATACTTAACTCAATTTGTCAAAAATGTGACTTCAATTATTGACAACTATTACTACATTTACTCAGAAAGCTTTTGATTGTTAGATATTCACAAATTTTGAAAACAAAAAACCAAAGTACCTAGTCATTAGTGAAACATGTATTGCGGAAATGTTGTAATATTTATTTATTACACTAAGTACAGTAGGTACTGTGTAATAGCCGCTATATTAATAAAATAATTTAATCTTATCGACATGAGTAACGATCACTTTAGGTTTTAAATTCCAATAAATTAGACAACTATTTAATTTTGATTAAACCCCGCACAATTAACCCACCGAAGCTATCTACACGAATATATAGGCTGAAAATGTTACATCAAATAAATATTTTGTGATTTGTTGACAATATTATGACAGACGAAACTGGTCATGATTTAAAAAATATATATGTTGTAAAAATAATTATAAATGCAGTGTTATTATTTCAAGAGACTGATAACTAATATTTAAAATTAACGAAATCATTTACTATGTATATGAAAATTGAACGTCCAGCAGAATCCTTCAATTGCAGCTCGTTTTTTTCTTGCCATAGATAATTATTTCATTCGATTTATAATACTTTATAACCAATAAAGAAATTGTTCAGTGCATCGACAAACGACATTTTTTTTATTATTTTTTGTGTTATGTTAATTACTAGTACATAATCATTCCTCGACAATCAAGTGACAACACAAATACATAAAACAAATGACATCTTAGTGTAAATTAATTATTGAAATAATGATACCAAGCTTACTTTCTCAACCATATCCTTCAGACTTAGAGTCACATTGAACATAAAATAATTCATATATTCAACCAAATGACGAACGCACTTCCGTACATAATCAATCTTAAAGGATAATCTACATATTTTTGTTTGTTCGCTCATGAAGATTTTAATCTATTTTCGTATTAGGCGGTACGAGTTTTTACTTGACTACGCAGATAGATGTCCGCCGCTGCTTACACGTTAATAATTAAATAGATATTGACTGTAAAATGAAACAGTTACCTATGATAATAGAAATTACTCTAAAAAGGCACACGAGTATGAGAGCGACGGCTAATAAACGTCGCATAAAAAGATTCTTATTATCATATAAATAATTGTTAATTATTCGATTAAAAAAATGTGATTGTAATTACGGCAATCCCTCAATTAACGCAGACAAGTCGTTCTACTATAACCGGCCATAAATAGATCAATAGGAAGTTGCGTAAAAATATGTATGATTTTCAAATACTTTTCGCTCTCGATGAGACAGAATCGTGAATATACGAGTAAACCATCGTAATCTGACACATTAATTTAAATTCAAACAAAATTTAAATAATCGAAATTTACTCTTTTGCCAGCGTTGATGGCATTAAAATTATCCAGAGTCTGCAACTTGCTCGCTCGTTTTCTTTCCTCCTTTACAGTCTGACCCGAAGTCCGTTGTATATTTGGTTACTGAATTGTAATGTAATATGCAATTCGAATAAACATCCATACGTAAGAGATACTGCTGTATTAATAAATGCATATTTTTTAAAAATTGTTGTGTTCTTGATATTAAAACACAAAAAAATATGTTTTTATTAAAAAAATCGATTACTACGATTCACTTGAATATGTATATTGAAGTAAGTCATAAAGCTTATCAACGGCTGATAATGTCATAGTTAGCTAAATATAATAATAATTGTACCCAGGACACAAACCCGACGGTTGAGCTGATAATTGACAATTGTTACTCATAAAAAAACTGTCAAAACAATCTTCAGATTGTGGAAATCTATATGCTTCGTTTCGGCGCGGTTATGGTTAAAAGAAGAAATAATAATAATTCACTATTAATAGGTTTTGCGTTTGTAATGTATGACTGTCATAACAGTGCCTTATTCAGTAGTTATTAAGTAAATAAAAAAATGTCCTAATCCTGTGTGAACATTGGTCGTGAGGGTTGTTATTCTGTATACGCCAAGATGCATAAATAGTATATTTTATAAAACGAAAAAGAGCGTATGGATCTTCAGTGTGAAGGTTGTCATAATATTTGTTATTAATTATCAGGATTACTACGAAGGCTTAAAGTCAAACAACGCTAACTACAAAAGTGCAACTTTACGGGAGTGCAAAAAAAAAGTTTTTTATTTTCTTGGAACTCAACAAAGGAGATGTTTATTTAAAACCAAATGTTAAAATGTTATAATTTATTGTTGTTTGATAATTTGATTTTCATTTCAAGAAAGAACGCTAACAGCTTATATAGTCTTTTAATATTAAACAAAGCAACTTTATTTAATTAACGTTGAACTTTACAGACGATTTAAGAAGCTAGAAAAGATTGACATAGCATTGTTTGACAATTAAGTAGTCAAGAAAGTAAAATAACATTATCACAAATAAAAAAACGTATTTAGTAGATAACGTTGTTTGACTTTAAGCCCTCGAGTTCACACAATATAAAAAAAGTAGTTGAAATTTTACTAAAAAGATTGTTATATTGTCATAACTGAAATATTCGTATTAATCATAATTACAATGTTTTGATTAGGCACATAGAAAATATAATGTACTGACGGCAAATATTTAGGCCTACTCTATACGCTTCAATATACGAGTAGGTTACAAATTAAATAAATGATACAATAATACTTAAGTATATAGCAATGCAATAAAATAATTATGGTACAATGATTTTTATTTCTATATTTTTATTAATTACGTAAGTACCATTACAAGTTGCCTGGCGGTTAAATATGGAACTACGAATAACCTCAAAGACCGTCGTACATTTTTTACGTGGATTTTTTCTTCAAACATTTACATTAACCTGTCCTGGACGCAGTATGCGTCCACTCGAAATTAACTTTGAATAAGTATCGAAGTATATACGTATATGTACGTCAAGCACCAAGCAGTAAAATACTTGTATATATTATTTATGCATCAATTGCAATATTGCATAAATTTAATAAAATTCGAAATTAAAGAGATTTATGATAAAACTTTTCATCCAGTTGTGCAATCGTGTTTAAAAACTTACTCCTGGAGAGGTTAAAAATTGATTGCGATGTAATGAATATGGAGCATTTGATACCTAATATATCACTAACTTTAGAATAATGAAATTGAATTCAGTAATATTTAGATAAAATAAGTATTGTGAATTATATAACTTGCGTCGAATGGATGTTGGAAATCACTCTTACTAGAATGTGTTAAAAGTGAAATATCTTGCACAGATAACGTCAGGAGTTGTAAAAAAGTCATCATTTCACCCTATATTGTACTCCAGTACATACTAGATTATGAAGAATTAGTTGAAATAGCTTCAGCGAATATCTGAATACATAATGGTGGCGATGTTATAGAATAATTGAGGCGTGTATTTCCAAAGTGAACATATTCCATTTCAAAAAAGTTGTGGTAAACGCCAAAAACTGTTCATGGTGTGGATATTACATATTTTTTTGTTATCTACATTGCAAACTGTATTTTACACTACAATTAATTGGATGTAACAAAAAATATGTAATAACGACACCGTAAACATATTTTTGGCATTTACCACAATTTTTTTGAAGTGGAATAATTTCACTTTGGAAATACACGCCTGAATTATGATATAGCCCATAAAACTAATAAAATAACGACGTTGTTTTGGAGGATGCCTTTTTGCGTAAATTTTGGGAACTAATTTAGCGTTTTAAACGATTTGAAACGCAGTCAATATGCAGCAATCTTCAGAATCGTAAATTACGTAAAAAAGAATAGGATAATATATATATATATGTTAAGATTTTAATAATCCGTAAAATATTGATATACAGCGCTGAAACTAGTAAAATCAATTATTATATATGCATAATTTTAATAAAACTTATTATTACTGGATGGTAAGTATAAAATATAATAACGCGATGACTAATTAAGTGCAATAAATAACTGCGTGGCTGTACATGCATGAATATAATCTACGTTTTCCCATAAGTAGATAAATAAAACATTCAAACAAAAATAACTAATGAGGCATATCATTAATATCATTCAGATGAAAAAATAGTTTTATTATTTCTGATGCGTAGGAGCATACTGTACAATGTTGGGTTAATAGCCCAACGTTCATATTAATAAGTTGACAAGTAGTATTATTATACATTACGTTGCTAGTAGTAAACATTAAGAAATCAGCGTATTAAACTCTGCAGGGTGAGTTTTTTAATTACGTTTGCACAAATGGGTGAAAGTTTTACCATTAATCGAGCTTTAAATGTTGAATTTTATAAAATGTACGCAATACTATTGTTGTACAACGTTCATTTGATACATACATAATATATACGAGTATTTTACTGCTTGCTACTTGACGTACATATACGTGTATACTTGTTCAAAGCGAATTTTGACGGACGTACATGCGAGTCCGTACTCTGGACAGGTTAAAAGACGAAAAAAATATTATTTTGACTTCACAATGTACACAACTAAAAAAACGTTCTGTCAAAAGGAATTAAGCCAAAAATGTCGAATTCAGCTTTGGACGTTGAAAAAAGCATTAAATGTCTATTTTAATGATTTTTCTTTAGTAACTTTCTCAATTATTTCTTAATTAAGACCAGGAAAATGAAACACTAATTTATTAGTCACCATGGAGTTCAAGTTTGTGTTCATTAAAACACGTTTCTTGTGCCTCCTGTAAAATTTGTTATGTGAGGGTTACCTCCTTTTACCTAAACACGGTCGATATATATATATATTAAAAGCATGTGTGTCTATGATTAAATGTGTATGAAACAATAGCGCCATTATGCGCGAAAGATACATCGGGGAAACACGCAAAACAGTACGATGACCGTCGCCAATTATTACATACAGTAGTGCTTTGCGATTGTTCATTCTCTTTGGCCAATCATCTCATCCCCAAAATTAGTTGACAAAATGCTATTGCATATATCGAGGGCTTAAAGTCAAACAACGTTATATATATAAATGAGTTTTTTTTATTTTTGATGTTATTGTTCTTCGCTACATAATTGTCAAACAATGGTATGTCAATATTTTCTAGTTTCTTCTTAAATCGTCTGTAATGTTTAACGTTAATTACATAAAATTGCTTTTGTTTAATATCGATATACTATATATGATGTTCTTGTCAAAAGAAAAATGAGATGATCAAACAACAAATTTTAACATTTGAACATTTGGTTTTAAATAAACATTTGCTTTGTTGAGTTCCATGAAAATAAGAAAAAACGTTTTTTGGCTCTCCTGTGCACTTCTGTAGATAGCGTTGTTTGACTTTAAGCCCTTGATATTGAAAACTGATATACGTTATAGGGATCAGTGTCTACAAATTTCGATGCAACATGCACTTTATAAATACGCCTACGTACAATGATGGCGCGGCCTTCAGTATTACTCGTACATTAAAATTTTACAAGACGCACATCTACTCTCAGAATAAAGGAAATTGCAAACTCTCCACATTACTTGAAGCCCACTTAATCATTGCATCTCTGCCGTCGTTAGTAAGCAAAGACAGCTAACCCACGCATTTAGGTAATTAATATACTTAAACTTACTTTTTCAAACTATTAAACAAAGGAAATAATAATTGATTATATGTCATAATCGCACTAAGAGGACAGTGTTGCAATAAGTCGTATTCAGCACTTCAAAAATGGCTGCAGCGATTTAGTGTTGCAATAACTTAATTAAGTATAGTCAAGTAATTACTTGCATAAGTTTCAACACAATAATATATGCAAAGCGTAATAATAATCAGATTGGATAACCTTATTTGATATTAATTAGCTATTATATTATTATATGACTTAATTAAGATATGCTCGTAATAATCTAGTTGTATTTACGTATTGTGATGAAGGAGAAAAAGTTTGCATATTAATAAGAGACTAAAAAACTATGAGATTATTGGCTTAACGAATAAATGAGGGGATCGGAAGCAAATGTAGCTTTCTTGAAAAAAATACTTTTTAATCTACGATTGCAGAATCAAAAAGCTGTAAATTCTACAGCTTTAAGATTCAAGTTCCAAGAGCAAACTCGTTTGTATTATATTTCTTTATTTTCATTTAACTACGTCCGCTCTGAAACGACGCATACGGATCTCCACAATGTGAAGATTGGTTTGGCAGTTTTTTATGAGTACTAATTGTCAATTATTAGCTCAAACGTTTCGGGTTCGTATCCCGGCAACAATACAGATGAATAAACATTTGAAAAATTTGTGACCAGCACGGGCCTCGAACTCGTGACCTTTGGTTCGTGAGTCGGATCCTACTATCCACTCACCCACGAGAACGACAATTTGTATTATATATTATACAAATATTATATTAATTTGCAATGGTTTTTATATCAGTTATTGACCTCATACCTCGTTAGAAAGTTACATTTGCTTTTAACCCCCTCATCGAAGGCGTAAAGTCAAACAACGCTATTTACAAAAGATCAATTTTACAGGAGAGCCAAAACACGTTATGTTTTATTTTCTTGGAACTTAACAAAGGAGATGTTCTTTTTAAAACCGAATGTACAAATGTTATAATTTCTTGTTGTTTGATAATTTGATTTTTCTTGTGACAAGAATGCCAACAGCTTATAGTCTTTTTATATTAAACAATGGCAACTCTATGTAATCAACGTTAAACTTTACAGACAATTTAAGAAGAACCTAGAAAAGATTGACATACCGCTGTTTGACAATTGTGTAGTCAAGAACGTAAAATAACATTATTACAAATTTTAAAACGGCATTTTTGTAGATAACGTTGTTTGACATTAACCATCATCACACATTAATCATTACACCTCTACGAGGAACGATGTACGCGCCGTCTTTTTGCCATTGGAAATCAATAAAGTTCGAGCGATGCAACGTTGTTTGACTTTATTAACCTCTCGAATATAACCTACGAAACTAAATGGTTGATTTATTAGAAATGACACTTAAATACCGTGCATTACTTTATTTTATATACCTAGTATAATATGTAATCATTTAAGCATAGAAAAATATAGCCAATATAATATTATATATATCAACAAGTCGTATATCATTTAAAAATAAAATTACACGTTTAAGTGGGGTACGATCTAGTTTTTCCACGTTTAAGATTTTTTTCTAGTAACAACAAAACAGTCTGTACATCTGATATTCTAGATATTTAATATAATACTCCTAAAATAGTTTATTTTCCATATATAAGTCACAGTTACAAGAAAACATTCCGTTTCAAGTGGATGGACTAGCGTAATCAGTTGTGCAAGGATAGATAAAACAAGAGTTATTAAAAATCAAAATATTAAACCTATAAGTTATTCACGAAAATAACTGAACACTGATGTGATAGCGTAAAATTAGAATAAATAATTATTTTTTACTTACATATTGATTACTATTATAATTTTATAATAATTTGAAAAAACAATAACTTTAATTTTAATAATTTCGTCAACACATATAATATTTAAAAAGTACTGTATAATCCACACATGTGTTTAGGCAGTTGATTGAAGGAAATATGGTGATAATATAGGGATTTTTTTGGGTTTAACTGACTACTTATAAAATTGCGATTTATGTATACATACTGGGAAGTTCAATACTAATAGAAAATACCTGGAAACAATCTTAATACGTTTTTGGAAATTTGAATGAACAGTATATATTTATTAATCAATTACTTATGTTATATTATACAATTTTGGGGCCCAAATCAATGCGAAAGAGATGTTGTTAACATATACAGTAGTTAAAAAAACTATAAAAATTAGGCAAAAGGCATTATGAACACACTTCATAGTTGCAAGTGGCGTATGATGTGACGTCTAGACGGAAGAGAATTCGATTAAACATATACAATAATGGATTAATCAACCATGAATATGTTATTTAAACACCAATAATTATTAAAACTGTATTTTACTGCAATTTATTTTTGCAGTGATACCTTCACTTAAATGTGGTTATAAATTGTAGATTGATTGCAATGAAGTAAAAATTATCTCTTTCTTTGCACAAAAAATGAAAGTTTATTAATTTAAATGCGCGTAAACGGGTGGATCGTACAGTATTGGTAATTAATATTGAATTATGTTTGTAGAGAGTGAAGCAAAATATTTATCCATAGTCTATGTTTCAGATGACACAGCATTGTCAAAACTAACAATAAATGCTTATTTGGTATGGAAACTGACGTGACAACCAACATACTTGTAGCTATGAAGAGTTACTTAAATCGGTATGTAATATGCTTTTATAGAAATTGTCGACGATAATATAACATACTAGAATAAATAAATACAGACTCGTCAGTTCGCACTTTCTTACGAATCATTCGACCGTGTTCAGGCAAAAGGGATTAACCCTCACAACAAATTTTACAGTAGGCAAAAAAATAAGTTTTTTAATGAATTTTAGTTAAATCCACATTAACACAAACTTGAAGTGCATGGATGACTAATAAATTAGTGCTTTATTTT
>JAPMAG010003069.1:0-10565 GCA_036584685.1 Rhyacophila sp. Rhy_31_5
CCGTTTTGGGTTCGTGTCCTGGCTACAATACAAATGAATAAACATTTGAAAAATAATTTCAACCAGCCTAGGCCTTAAGCCCGAGATGCCCGCTTGATAGGCGTGTAAGAGTATATACTGTTTTATTTTATTTATTGATCACTGAGAATTGTACCTAGTATTTAACGGAAGCTGTAAATGAGTTCATTTATTGCAAATATATTTTGCAATTATCACTTTTGTCTAATATTGGCACTAGTATTAACTATTTTAATAATATTTTGAAAATATTACTTTTTTCCCAGTATAGTTTACCATCGATGCCGCTTTTTATGCCATGTATATAAAACAAAGTATTAAAAAACATGCACATTTGAAGTTTGATGAAATTACGACAGAAAATAAATATTCGTTTTTTGATATGAAATGCATCGTTTTAATATGGCATGAAAATACGTCATAAAATCGACGCTTTTTTGTGCTCTTGTTTATTTCAATTTGCAAAAATTTCGGTATACTATTAGAATTATAACCAGGCCTGTGAAGTCAGTTCTAAATTTACTGACTCCGACTCCAACTCCAACTCCGACTTCGATTTTTATTTTATTATATCAACCCTGTTTACTTAAAAGGGCGTAATCCTCAGTTTTTTGAAAAGTGCTGTTATTTGAGCATCACAATGGGCACACATAAATACACGTTCTGTCAAAAGGAATTTTGCCAGAAATGTTGAATTATTATCGAAATTTAGATTTAAAATTTTAAAAAAAACGACATTAAATCTTAAAAAGCAGCACCTTGAAAGCATTAAACGTAAATTAAAATGATTTTCCTTTAATAAGTTTTTAAATTTTCAATCAGAAAAATGAAACACCAGTTTATAGGTCATCATGCACTTCAAGTTTGTGTCAATGTGCCTTTGACCAAAAATCATTAAAACAGGTTTTTTGCGCCTCCTGTAATTTTTTTCTGGGAGGGTTACTCTTTTTCACCTAAACACGGTTGATATAATTTACTACGTGTACCTAATTTATTAATATTGACTTATTGATAATGACATAGATACAAATAAAAGAGTGCGTACATTCGTACACAAACAAATCATTTCAATAAAAATATATATAATAATCATGTGAAACAAGCAATATTTTTATGCAAAGTTTGTCAAAAATTGTCGTTACTTTGGTATTCGTTATAAAGAGATTTGATCTTTATACATAAAATTTAATATAATGCACCGAAAGAATGGCAAATGATAATTTATTAAATATTTTGTAGTCCTAATTATTTTACAAATACTTGTACATTTTTATTTCAAAATTATTCATGACCACTTTTAAAATAACTCATACAGTATGAATGCACTAATCTAAATTGATTTATTGTGTATCTACTAGAAGATTTTATTCATTGTACTTGATTGGTTTTATTGAATGTAATCAAATTGGTAGGCATATAATACAATATTATATAACATTAAGCTTCTATGTACATACTTGTTCAGGTTGATGACCAAGCTATGGCTTGTGGAAGAAGTAAAGTTATGATAGCAGTGAATTTTATATACGTAATAAGACCGCGAAATGGGGCTGTTCGCGGCCTAATAAAAAACCTTATGACTGTTAGTATCTCTCCGAGGAAAATTTTCGGAGGTACGTTCTAACTTTTGATGAACTGATTTTGGTAGAATTTAATACGTATGGGTTTTATGTCATTTCCATACTAGTCATTTTTGGGCGCATAATAATATATCGGTTTGATATGCGTATAAATTTTAAGTATTGTACATTTGGTGAAAATTGTTTAATAGAAAAATGGTTAACGTGCAATATCAGTGCTACATAAAAAATGTTCGAGTCCGAAATATATACCACGTAATTGTATACATGTGTATTTTTAAAATACAATAAAAAATCGCTCAACACAAAAAAAATGATAAAATAAATATTTATATTTGAAATAAACCAAATGATATCGATCCTGTTTAGGCAGAAATGCTGAAAGTGTTTTTTTTAAGAATCATAATGTACACAACTAAATACACATTCTTTCAACAAAATTTTAGCTGAAAATGGCGAATTATTTAATTATTTAGCTCTAGATTTTGAAGAAAGAACGACCTACTAAGTTTGTGTGAAAATAAATTACTGTCAATTTTAATGAATTTCTTTTAATAACTTTTTTAATTATCAGACTTGGTAGATAAAACAAGAATTAATTGGTCATCATACACTTTAAGTTTTTGTTAATGTAAGTTTGACTAAAAATATTTAAATAAGTTTTTTGTGCATCCTGTAATTTTTTTTCTGTAAAAGTTAATCCTTTTTGTCTAAAGAAGGTCAATACGTAAAACATTTCAATCAATTTGTAGAATATGACGATCAGAAATATTATGCAAAATAGACATCGGATTTGAACAAAAAACATTTTTTTTTAAATTTATTCATTATTATGTTTGTCTTTTTTACTATGTTATTACATATACGTTCCAATATGGAGCATAGGGGATTTTCATAATGTAAAGATTTTTTTAACATTCATTTTCAACGAGTAACAGCTGTTAATTATAAGCTAAACTATTTCTTTATTGCATAAATTTGTTAAACTATTAAAATGTACTATGTATGCCTGTGTGATTTATAATTTTTACATCGTAATCTGTTGCAATACAAAAAATATTTTGTGTATATCCTTTAGAAAAAATATGCCGATAATAATAATTTAAGACTTTTCACATAATAAGTTTTAGAGAGTAAATGTTGAAATTAAATTTTAAAAAAATAATTTACTATCATTGCATGGAACAATAATACTTAATCTGATATAGAATATTGATTTTAATTCCTCTAAAAAAGTTTTATAAAGTTTACACGTTGCTATTATTTCTTTACTTTCGCAATAAGTATTATAGAACATCACTGCATATAGGTTTTTAAAAAATCCTAAAAATATACCCATACATATTTTAAATTTATACATACTACATATAATAATGTACATGTCTGATAAAATATATCGGTTGAACATAAATACAGTGGGAACTCGCTTTCCACTCGAGTGCCTGGATGCGCTTCAACCAGCTGAGTTTTGAGAATGATTTAGTGAAACATTCTTTCATCTATCTATACACAAGTATCCTAAGAGGGATATAGTTTCTTAAGCAATCCGGTATTAATTAGATTTTTCTCTTTGTTTATCAAATTTTTGTTTTATGACTTGCGTTTGCAATTACATACGAGTGTATTTCATTTTAAAATGTATTCAAATCTTATATTTTATAATATATTAAGACAATATTATCAACATGGCCTAAAAGCGCAAAGAGCTCTGTAATATCGACAATATATTGAATGAATTTTTCACAACTCAGTTACAATACAGTTGAAAGTTTATCATATTTTAATTAATATAAATCTTTAGTATGTTATTACATGTAAAAAAATAAGCAGAGAATATGTTTAATTTATCATTAGATTAATTACTCGTATAACTAGTTATAATGGTGCTTATAATATAACCATTTCAATGATTACTTGATTGCTAATTACGTGAAACAAGTCTGTGTTTTATTACTACAAAATCACAGTTTTAAGATATAGAACAAAACAATTTTCGAAAAATAATTCGTTTCATACTTCAGTCTTTAAACATTTCATTTCATTTGTAGTTTCACCCAAATTTATCTGGGTCACCACTTATCGGATAATTTTCATCATTCTTTTACTAATAGAATATTTTTGTGATTGTCAGTTTAGTATTTAACTCAAAACAGCCATTTTTGTAGTTTCGCACTTATGACATGACCCTAAGCCCACGATATATATGTATTACAAGGATTTTTTAATTTAATACTCATTGTTGTGCTTTTAATGTGAGATTTATATAATACAATGTCAGCTATTTTCTATTCATTGTATATGAGGAAATATTATGGGTTTAATAATTTCAAATACTACATATACTTTTTGACATAATATTAACAATCATTTTATTTTAATAACTTTCATCTAAAATAAACGAGTAAATAAAGTATTTCTTCTTTTTTATTCTTTTAACCACATCCGCTCTTAAACGAAGCATATGGATCTTCACAATGTGAAAATTATTTTGAGAGTTTTTTTACGAGTAGTAATTGTCAATTATTAGCTCAACCGTTTCGGGTTCGTGGCGTACGCGCTACCAACTTGCCTAACGAGGACGACAAATAAGTATTTGATAATAATAATCTTAATAAATCTAAAATACCTACTTATAGCCTAGTGAATGTACATAAATATATTTTTTAATATATTATAAATTCAAAATTGAATATAAGTATACATATAAGGCAGCGCCCGGCATCCCGTGAATTGAGTACTTCATTCCATAAAGTATATAAAGTCGTAAAAGATTGACTTGTCTCTGACATTTATTAGACAGAGCCTTACCAACGCATGGATGAGCCGTACACTTCTGTCGCATATACTTTGTGAGACTTCGTTTCATGGAGTGATTCTAATAAATATGTAAAATATTTATTTAAAGTAACTTAATGCGTAGATATTTAATATATTTTTTTATAAAAATATTTGACATTTGACTTTAAAATAATCTTGTATTTCTTAGTCAGTTGTTTGTTAGTTTTAATAGACTAAAATCTTAAATAAAAACGCTAAAGAATGGTTTCCGTATGTGGCAGAGTTTATACCCATCTTCGTCGTATTTTCTTACCGAGTAAGCTGATACTTTGTCAGTCTTATTCGCAGAGATGACCAAACTTTGTATGCTTCTACTATGTAATATGTATGTATGTGCTTACCGTAAACAGGATAAATGAAACGGTAAAGCGGAAATGTAGCAGTGAATATTGAAAACGTTATATATCTATTCTTCGATGTTAACGCTTACCTGCCAATATAAAAATAAATTTTAAACCATTAGAATAAGTGTATTTGTCAGGTATTAGATAACTAAATGCTGTTTTTCAGCTTTCAAATAAATATTATCGATAATGATTTTAAAAGATTAAAAATTATAAGTAAATAAAGAATGGAGATATTTTTTTTATAAAGTAGACTCTTAATAATTTAAATATATATATTAACAGGTAAATGAGAATCTATAAACTAATTGCTTTGTAAGAGAATGAGAAAAAACTTAGAGTATCTTTTTTTTTGTAAACATATGGTTAAAGGTTTACTATTACGAGTATATATTTATATTGTTAAATTGGTATCCTTTAATATTTTTTTTAACCATTTCCACTTCGAATTGAAGCATGTAAATATCCATAAAGTGATTGTTTTGACAGTTTTTTACGCATACTAATCGTCAATTATTAGCTCAACCGTTTTGGGTTCGTGTACTGGCTATAATACAAATGAATAAACATTTGTAAAATTTGCAACCAACACCTCTGCTCTTGAGTCGGATGCCACTATCCACGAGGGCGATAATACCCGCTCAGAAATGAAGCATATGGATTTCATCAATATGAAGATTGTTTTTGTAAGTTTTTTTACGAGTAAAAATTGTTACTTATTAGTTCAACAAACTTAATTCATGCCCTGTATTCACTTGCACATAAAAAACCTGTGGAATTTTTACCAGCTACAAGATTTTAATCCCAGGCTCTCCGCTCGTAGATCAATTGCGCTATCCACTCACCTGCGAAGGTGACAAAATTCGTATACTTCAAAGATATTGTAAGATAGTTCAATATTTTATACAATTACGAGTACATATTTGTTCTTACTAGTAAATCTCTAAATAAGTGTTGTTTTTATTGTTAAAGATATAATTAAAAAGACAGTGCATC
The DNA here is from genome assembly GCA_036584685.1 of Rhyacophila sp. Rhy_31_5. Lineage (NCBI taxonomy): Eukaryota > Metazoa > Arthropoda > Insecta > Trichoptera > Rhyacophilidae > Rhyacophila > Rhyacophila sp. Rhy_31_5. The sequence goes on from JAPMAG010003069.1 coordinate 5,777, forward strand.
TAACTAACAGTCTAAAAATTGAATAGAAAACGCGTAGATAGTCAAAATTTTAATTTAAATGTTTATTTTGTTGTATTTGTAACCAATATATGGACACAAATATAATTAACAAATATTATTCAAAAACAGCTTTTAAAACTGAGAGTTTTAAGAACTTATATTCATTTAAGAGCAGATATGAGACCAGTATATATACAAGTACGTGTATATTTAAAACAATAGGAGTATGTATGTATTTAAAATGCTTTATCTGATAATTTGGTTACTTAACTTATTGTACTTTAAAATTAAATTATATATATTGTACACAATCCTAAGTTAAACAACCACTTCACGATATAAGCAAAATACGAGTAGGTAAAGATAAATCCTGCCATGTTGTTTTTTTCACGTCTCTCAAATACATTCGAAAATAATCCGACGCATATTTTTAAATAAATTATCCGCCCATGGCTCGAGAGTGGATACGTCATGGCGGAATGCAGACGTTTGCTAAGGCTGTCTCTTCTAAATCGACTGAATTTATGTCTCTCTTTCATGTGGGGGGTGTCATTTTTTCGAAATTCATTTACCTGTGACCAACCATGAGTCTCTCAATATAAAGAATAATATAATTTATTATTTGTCTAAATTTATATAATTTTTTGTTAAAACATATTGAGTTACTATACTAAAATACACACTTTTCCATCATGTGTATGATTAAAATATAGTTGAATTTAATTAACAATTTTTTATGAGATTAAAATCAAATTTTAATAATGAATATAACAAAATTTTAATAATAATGTTAAATTAAAACTTATTTATAAATAAGTATAAAAAATTCAATTTTCAATTGCTTTTTAAATACAATAGTATTTTAAAAGCCGGTTGTCTGTTATGACAATTTTAACTGACGATATTGTAAAAGACGAAACAGGTATTATTTTTTTTTTAAATATATTCCATAAAAATAAGTATAAAAACTGTGTTATTATTTCAATATATGATAATTGGTCAAAGCTTATTAGTACATGGCATTAATTTAATTGATATTACAAGGAACACATTATAAAATATATCAAAGGCGAGCATTTCCCGATATGTTTAACAAACATTTTTTTTTATCACTTTATTAACCACAGATATACCGAATCATGTGTTATGTGCATTTTATTCAAGTGTTAGTATGCTTTTTATAGTATTTTATTATTTTATATTTTTTTTGCATCTCTATTTATCGATACATTAAATCGTAGAACATTTTTTCGCATTTGTTTTTATTCTTGTAACCGCAAGTCGCAACGGCTAGATCGGTTAGTGAGTGTGTTTTTTTGTCATTCATTTGTTAAATGGATTCAGTTTTTTTGATTTGAGAACCAAAACAGGTTTTTATTAAATAGATACGAGATATCACGAAAAGGTCATAAATTTTCCAATATGTCTAATAGAGAGCCAAAGAGTCGGGTTTTTTGTTCGAATCTGATGAAAATGTGACACTCCTACTTTTGTCATATTATATATTTTATTATGGTTCTAGCATGAGAACTTTATTATTTCAAAGTATGGCATATACTTTATACAAAAATAAAATACATACAAATATACGTATATTTATTTATTAAAGCATAAAGTAAAAACATTTACTATATGCTTTAATAAAGAATACTATTGATACAAATACTAATTTTGAAACCTATAGAAATTTATAATCAATTAATTAAATAAAGAAGAGGTTTTAATATTTATATATTTATAAATCTATAGATAATAGTGTCAAAAAAAATTGTGTGCATTTAAATATTAAAATACCCATAAATTTAACTAAGTATCAAAGAATATTGTCTTTATTTATGTAGTTAAACAAAAAAGTTTCAAAGTTTTTTCTTGGCTTTGATAAACATTGTTTATAAAGCCAGGCGGGCATTTTCAATTCACAATCGTGATATTGATTAGTTGCCAAAATGGAGCACATTATTTTTAATTATAATGCACGCATATGCGACTCAAAACTGCAGCTTTTTGTATGTCCTATTTCGGTAACTAAAAAATCGCAAGTGCGTTCGTGGCCTAATAAAGATGGATTTCAATGATCATTGTTATTTTTTTTTAAATTTGTGATAAATGATAAAAAGACATGCAAAAAATTGTAGCTTAGTGTCTTTTTAAACACATAATATATATTTTTATATTGAGAATTCACAATATATTTATAAAATGTTTATTATACATATACTTTTATCAATATTAAACAGAACATGCTCAATCTCGAAATCAATTTTCGTGGCCAATTTATTTTTGGTTAAAGCAAAGCTGGATATTTCTCCAAAGCTGCAGTATAAATTATATCTTTGTAAGCCATGCGGCATGATAGGAGGGTGACTACATGTGTGGAAAATTATATTTTCAAAGAAAACTGAGCTACTACTTATGAAGTTTTATTATACACCAAGTAAACTGTTTACTATATTCAATTTTTAATATATTTGAATGAAAAATGATTAGAATAAAACTAAATTCTTCGTAATTTTGTCAAAAATATTAATATAACCAGATTTTTTTTAAATTTATATTTGACTAATGCCTTAGTATTCAAGTATTTAGTATTAGTAGATTCAAGTATTGCTTTTAGCAATACTTGAATTGGCAGGCATAAAGGCATAGTGTTAATGAGATTTGTTTAGATTTTTTTTTATATATATTGACGATAAACCAAAAGAATGTAGCAGTAAGAAGTATATATTTGTATATTACAACAAGAAAAGTTTCACGATGAACCTTCTGAAAAACTGAAAATCAATAGTTGTATTTGAATTAAAACAAAATTAGTTTGCTTTTTGATAACGTTCGTATACCATGGCGTTTTAGCAATTGAAAGATATTTTTATGCTTAAAGATATTTTTTCCATGCATATTTTACTTATTTAACTAAGAAACTTCTTTTTCAGACACTAAGAGTAGACAATGATTTCGTTATTCTTGTCTACGGCCGCTTCTCTAGTTTAATGCGTAGGTTTGATAAAAGAAAAATACATTTATTTTAAAGTAAGAATAATACTTTTATTAACTAAAAATAAGATAATATATATTACTTATATTCTCAAATAAAAGCTAATTAAAATGTAAATTAGAAAATTTTTCAATGATATAATATGTGAATTTACATTTCTTTATATGTGTGTAATATTATATTATATTGTATTGTATAACAATATTATTATGACATATTACACTATAGACATATATTTTCATTTTGTAGCCTATTTAATATATTTGAATATTTTTGCATAAGAAATATTCATAGTTATTGCAAAAATAACAAGAAATATGCGTAACTAATAATGTTGAATGATGTATTGATATTTTAGGTAAATACAAAAGTAATAAAAAAATCATTGAAGAAATACATAAAATAATTTATAAGAATGTTTTGCTTGGTGCTTATAATAGTATATTAAATTACGTTCCTTATGAAAATAGCTAATCAATTGTCTTGAAAGTATTTTTATATTATTATTTCTTCACTAGATATATTTATTTATTAAGTAATTTCATTGGAATAATGAAATTATTCGCTAATGAAAACTGTCATGTTTTTACTGATACACACAACTAAATACTTTTAGTGTGTAAACAAGTAAAGTATATAACAAATAATGAAAAGTTATCAAGATAATATATCTAATTATTTTTTCGAATATACATAATAAACCTCGCCTTTTTGTGTTTAGCTATATTTCTTAAGCTGGCCGGTAGGTAGCTCTCAATCGCTACGTTTTTTTCCAGAGACGGGTCGTAAATTTTCTTATAAACCCATCCACCTCCTTGCTTGGCAAGGGAATGTTCGGCAGAAGGGACCATAATTTACGGGCCACTAAATTTTGTACTCTTAATAGATTATTTTTCCTTTCAACCATACCACTTGAAATGGATCCATATCTGATGTTTTTGGTTCGCTGCCTAATGCTGACTCTACAAAAGTATCTTTATGTGAAATTTCATTGGATATTTTCTTTTTGCTTTCAAGCAGAATTATTTTTATCTTTGTCTGTTACAAATGTCCCTTTTTTACTAGAATAGAGATATCAGCATTTTTCGGCACTTAGTTAGCCATATACGTATATTTAAGTAAGGAGATGACAGGATAGCTGCAGGGAGTTTCGTTTTAATGTTCCACTTTTCACTTAAATATTATAGTGTCAAGTTAATTCATTCAATACTTTGGATACACAATTTTACTTAACAGTTAATAACGTTAAAAAATATAATACATAAAATATGAATCAATTGGTTTATGTATCCATTGTTTTTGAAACAGTATAAAAAACCTGTCTAGAGGACGGACGAACATATGCGTCTACTCGAACTTCGCTTTGAAGAAATATGGACGTATACGTTCGTCAAGCACCAAGTAATAAAATACTGATATTTAATATTAATGCATCAAATAATCATTATACAACAATAATATTCCAAAGATTTAAAAAAATAAAAATTAAACGTTAGATTAGGAAAAAACCTTTCATACAATTGTGCAACTGTAGTTTAAAAAACTCACTCCTGGAGAGGTTGAGGGTTTCTTTACAACACTTTAGTTCTAATGATTTAGTTAAAGTTTAAATATAGTTTTTAATGTGAATAATATTATAACGTATTATTTCTAGTAAGGTAGTAAATAGCTTTTTTTAACCCCATTTCTATATATCGAAAGATTAATAACTTCTAGTATAATTAAAAATATCAATCATATAAAACCATATCCGCTCCAAAACGAAGCATATGGATCTTCACAATGTGAAGATTGTTC
>JAPMAG010003070.1:0-10565 GCA_036584685.1 Rhyacophila sp. Rhy_31_5
ATTTAATTTCACAAAAAGATAAAAAAAATTGTTATACTAACGTGGATTATTTCTTTTCTTATCAATGACGAAATTAAAAGATTCTATATTTTAATAATTTATCAATTTTAGGCATATTATTTTATTTTTTTATTATAAATATTTTACTATCAATTTTTTATTTTGTATACACTCTCACCATCCATAAACTTCTACTTACCGATTGAAATCAGCTTTGTTGCGGGATCAATTGTTATTTGGAAATCATGGTGATTAAAAACGGTCCTTAAACTAATAACACCTGTTAAGAAAACGATTTTATAAAACTTCAAAAAGGTATTTGATTGACAATGTTGAATCGTTTTGATTATTTTTTGGTATATATTGTTGAACGTATAAAAAATGTGTTCGTTATTTCAATTTAAAGAAGATTTTTAAATATTTTTATATTTTACCATCGCACATTGCATAATAAATAATAGAATGTATATATCTTTGCAGTACAATAATAGAAAAGTGTAAAATTAAGAAAAGATTTTTTGTCGCAAAGTAAACATATACATATTTGTACTATATTAAACGATTACTTTGTAGTGTTCCTAAAATAAAGTGGCGTTTTGAGCATCGTCTGGATGTATCTAATATATTGCGAATGGTAACTATGGGGTGGACAACTCCCAATATCTTCATGAGTCATACTCTGCCCTTGAGAAGTATTGAGGGGTGACTGAGTGTCTAGTAGAGCTGTGTGCTTCAGCGTTGTGTGCCTTATCAAACGAAGCAATATTCAAGACTTATCAATATCCGAAACAAAAGGCCATACTGTGTTTCAAGTGAAGTTTGCGCCTACGTCTCAAAAGCATAGGGCTTAGTTAGATACACAATACTTGCATTCTACCACAATTTTCGAAGCTTTAATTTCTAACATGAAGATAAAAAACGTATTTTGATACTTTTATTCTTCATATGCTTAAAAAAAATCATTGCTGTATTTTATTATATTGAAAAATGGTTCAAAAAATATATATTTTTTAATTTAAAATACTAAACAAATTTCAGATAGAGCATACGTCTAGCAAGTGGAGGACACGAGTTAAAGGCCCGAGCTGCTTGAGCGATTTTTTTTCAAATATTTATTCATTGTATTGTAGCTAAGACAAAAACCCGAAACGTTTGAGCTAATAATTAACAAGTATTAGTCGTAAAAAAAAGTTAAAAACATCTTTTTGCTATGAAGATTCCATATGCTCCGTTTCGGAACGTACATGGAATAAAAAAACAACTTTCAATCATTATTATTTAATTGATGAAAATTAGATTTTAGAACCCGTTAGTATGATCTTTTCAAGCTCTTACAAACTCGATAACACCTCGAGCGATTTCAAACCCTCGTGCAAAAATTGAGGAAAAGCTCTTTAGAATAATGACTCCGAAATATACATTGTAAAAAAATTAAAGATATTTACAATTTTGACGAATCATTTTTACAGATTTCTTAACAAAACGAAAAGCGCCAAACAAGTATCTCCGTATTTAGCAAATCAATATGTTTCTTTTCAAAATAAACGATATATTTTATACTTTCGTTAATCTTATTACTAACTTTGACGTGGGAGCCCTCGTAAGGCTGGATGGAGTCCTATATAAGTGCATCTGCAGTCCTCTTCCCCTACATTACTGCTATGTCTGGTTATTTATTTTATATTGGTAGGTAATGATTTTAATAAACACATTTTTAAATACCAAAAAAAGTACAATATAATACATACTTTATACAAATAGTATAAATTAATTGTATATTTATCAAATTTATCGTCCGTATTCAGTATTTGAGCGTAGGAATTGGAGCGTAGGATCAGGAGTAACATTTTCAAATTTTGTAGATTACTAGAAATCCATGTGTTTTTCATATATATTTTGACCCAAGATGTAGATTAAATATTTTAAGTTAAAATTAATAAACATTAATTTAAAAAATATTGGAGATATATCCTTTTAATGGATTTCGTACAATCCATTTTGGCGTGTTTATTAATATATAATGAATCACATCTTTCCATGTCATGATGGCATCCCGTATCTCCACCAAATATTATACATCATGGGTATGATAATCAGCGACTTCCTGAGACGAAATAACCTGATTAGTTTGAAGACATTATATATCATGACATGAAAAGATGCAAGAAAACTGGCCAGTTATAGTGACTTGTGAAGGCAACATGTGGCTTTCATATACTCCAGCTAAACAGTATAAAATGGTTTAAGAAGAAGAATAAATCATCTACCTAAGTAAATAATTTCAGTGGTTGTGCAGTCAAATGATAATTAATATTATTTTGAAAATTTACGAAATACAATTTAATTATGATTAAAATACATGTATCTAAATGTATCTAAAATATATGTAAATACCGGTTGAAAACATTGTATTAAATATTCTTTAGATATTCGTATGGTGTATGAAAAGACAGAGATGTTTATTAATAACTTATACATTGCGTTTACATTATTATTACTATTGCCTAAAGATCGACTGCTAAATAAAGAAATTTTCTAGTTCACTACTGTCTTAATTATTTATTATTTTTTTTATTTACAATGTGACTGTAAATATTATTTGTGAACACTCGATTGTGATATGATTTTAAATGCACATGAAAACACTTATGTTAATTTTACAAACTACAAGACATACCCGCTACTTGGTTCGTAAGTCAGATATGCTATCCACTCACCTACGAGAGCGGTTTCACTACATACTCTTATATTCAAATACTCATTAAAAAAAAATAGTAAAAACGAATAATTTAATCACACTTTTAACCTATCCAGAAGTATCGACGCGCATATACGTCCGATCAAAATTCGATTTGAAAAAGTTTAGATGTACATCAAATACCAAACAATAAATATGTACTCGTTTATATTATCTATGCATCAAATTAACATTTGATAAATTTCAAATTTAATGCTTAATTAATGATAAAACATTCACCTAATTGTGAAACCATAATTAAAAAACTCAATATTAGAGAGGTTAATTAATCTTATCACATTATGCTTATTTGAATATATTACTTATTTATTACAAATTATTTAAGTTTTTATTCTACCACAATTAAACAAATCAAATAGTTATGCTATACTTATAAATGTGACAGTAAAAACTTTTCTAAATATTTTATAATATTAACATAAAAAAAACTACTAACAAATATATATTTGCCATTTAATAAACGTATGCTTTATATCTGTTGTAACATTACAGGAAAAAATATTTATTATTGACATGCAACCCTAATAAAAACAGCGCGTTATTTTTGTGAAATATTTAATGCAATCATGCCTCCCGTGTGTACTAGTTGTATTTTCCCTTGATAATAAAGCCACTAGCATACCACATACATAGAAGTGAGTTTCATAAAAAAATATCATTCTCGAATTCAGACAGCACAATCACGAACCACAATAGACTGAAAAAGCAAATGAAAAAAAACTCGAACATCGTGCAGGCCGCAAAAATGATAGTGGCCCGCCACATGTCGCGGTACAATTGGCCGTATCTACGAGTATGTACACAACCACCGTATAGAAACAACATAGTGAATTAAAAGTTTATTGGGTACACTAAAAGGTTTGCATAAGTGTTTACAGGCTTCATTGAGGTTTCGGATATTTTTGTCAAGCAATCGTTACGGTACAAAGCATAAAATATCCAGAAACCGTAATAAAAAACAGACAGTTTTTAACAAATCTCTTATAATAATATAATAACAATTTAATTGTATACATGAAAAGTAAAATAATTTTTTACGTTCAAAATGAGAAAATAAAACACATTTTTTTTACGAGTACTTCTATATCCGCTACGAAACAAAACTATATGGATCTCCATATTGTAAAAATTGTTTTGAATTTTTTTTACGAGTAAGAATTGCCAGTCATTAGTTCAACTAATTTGGACCATGTTGTGGTTTAAAATCGAGCGTGTTTGGGTAAAAAGGATTAACCCCCACACAACAGATTTGACAGGAGGCACAAAAAACGTGTCTTAATAATTTTTATTCAAAGTCACATTAAACGTGAATGACCAATAAATTGCAGTTTTATTTTTCTGATCTGATAATTTAAAAAGTTATCAAAGGAAAATAATTAAAAATGAGGTTTAATGTTTTTTTTCCTATCTATAAAACTTAGTAGGTCGTTCTATTTTCAAAATATAAAGCTGAATTTTGATGACAATTCGGCATTTCCGACTGTATTTCTTTGGACAGAACGTGTATTTAGTTGTATACATCGTGATTCTCAACTAAAACTATTTTTCAAAAAACTGAGGGTTTAGCCCTTTTGCCTAAATAGGGTCAAATCGTACATGAAAAAACTCGTGCAATTTTTTCCAACTTCGGAATTCGAGCCCTAGACCTCATGAGTCGGATTCACTATCCACTCACCTACGAGGGCGACAAATAATTTATATACGAGTATTTTAACTCAACTTGTCTTCAGAACTCCAGCTTTCAGAGAAAGTTCATTGTTAACAACAAATATAATTAAGTAATGAATATATTTTTTATGAAAATTCAAACAGATAACTTTTGTAGAATAGTATAACATGCTGTGGACCGTGAATGTAGTGCTTCTTCTATATTCTGTTAAAATTATAATCTAGTTTTGAATGACCAGGTAAAATTTTGATTAAATATTTACATAAAACATTCTTTTATACATCACAGTTTTTAATACATGTTTTATACTATGTTCACTTTAGATTAGTGGATAGTAGATCCGCTTTTAATCCGTAGTTTGCAAACCTCGTAAATTGTCAAAAATTTAATATTCTTATTGTGCATTTGAAACCAGAATATTGATTATTTTTTTAAAGTATCATTTAGATAATCTTCATATTATAAAAGTCTATGCGATTTTAAAACAATTGTGGTGAGAAAAATCTTCAAAAATATATTCACAATTATATTCGCACAATTATATTTAAAGTATAACTTTTCATAATAGAATCATATCACTAAACTTCGTAGATCATGCACTCACCACCGTTAATGCCCTGCAACCCACCCCTTAGAATGAAAATCCCGCTCTCGTGTATGAATATCCTGTCCACGGAATAAACAATCGGGCGCCGAGCTTCCACGTCGCGCCAATAATTACAAGCTGCCCGCCACGATAACAAAGTTTGCATATGGGCGCTGGACCATCGCATTGTTTCTCTGCGGTCGGGAACTGTGTATGACCCCTTCGCAAGGAAGCTAGATGCACTTGCCATGCATACCGTATAGACGAGATTTATTTTTATTTAACCGGCCACATATGAGCATAACTGCACTTTGCAGAGTGAATATTTTAGTTTTTTATGACTCCACGTAGGCGATAGGCTGCATAACACAATGTGAAAATTTTCATGTGTTTTTCACATAAAAGTTTTCTGTTCTTATCTAACACTTGAACATATTTTTTATCAAATATACTATAGCACACATTAAATTTACAGTGGTGTAGTGAACAATACTGACATTTTTTAATAATTGTGAATGTAAAGTCACAAATTTGAGTTTTTATTATAATTATTTATATTTATAATCGTTATGCTTTCTTACTTTCATTTGGATTACTCCTCATTGTTTTAAAAATGCTATATTGTTATGATAACTTTAAATTAAAAATATATAATATTGATACCACGAAAAATTCATTTTTATTTACTGTCAATCATTGGTCAACCTTTAAGTTTAAATTATAAAACCATATTATTACTAAAAAATTAAACACAAAAAATAATAAATAAATGATTAGTAAATAATAATAGGTAAATGAATGTTTGTACTTAAAGTTTCATTTGTTTTACGGGTTATATGCACAAAATCGACAAAGCATGGAACTAAACTTTGATTCAAATAAAATAATATCCACGCACTCCATTTGTGGACCATTCAAATGTCCATATATCATCTTTAGTCAAACATTTAAGTGCCAGGAACGAGTTTACTCACACATTTTAAAATGTAGTTTGTTAGACAAATTCGAATATTTTTCACATTAAATATTAAAGCGCAGAGGTATGACAATAATATGATCATTAAAACTTTAGTTTTAATGGTTTACCATTACAAAGAAACATTCAATTTATGTTTAAAGAAATATCATAAGATTCTATTTTTGATTTAAAATGTACCCTTGTCGGATTGTAGCATTATTTCTGGCACAGAAGAGATTAATTAAGTCATATTTAATGTGATCGGTGGAACTGCTTCTCTAAAATAAGGTGTCTGATGTTCCCTAGTTTTACTGATTGTATCAGCTTTGGTACTAGAAGATCACTTTGCCAGATTTATATAGCACATGAACTAAAATAACATATTATGTTCACGTCATGTACGAGTATGGTATATTGTTTACAGATAAAACAAAAATTTATAACATTTTGACTCAGCAATTGTTTGATTTATCGTATCGGTTGTACATTTCAATTTAACTTTATAATATTTTTAAAGTATTGATATAAGTACTTAAAAATATTTTTTTTCTATTTAAATAACATATAATTCACTAGCAGTTATAGTGTATAATAGTAAACTATAACTTTATGCTTTTGTGCTTAACACATTATTTCTACAGTAGGTGGGAGTGTCACGCATGCAGGACTACGAAATAATTTAGTTAGGCACTATCCCAATAATTGCAATAATACGAAAGGGTATTTTTCATACAGATATGAAGTTATATTAATTCTTATAAAATAGTAGAATCAATTTAAACATTAAAAAAAATATACCATCATGTTGTTGGTGAATCAAATAAATATTTTACAAAATAAATAATGCCATTTTTTTTTAAATTTTTAAATAATATCTAAATTATTATTTTCAGAAAAAAGTTACTCACTTTCATTGTATAGATTTCTCAGTATTTTTGTTCAAATAAGTTCAATTTCCGAATCTTAATAGATTTTAAAGTACCGTTTTCTTATTTTATGATATATATTTCGTAACTTATTTCAATCGATCGCTATTTTTTTTTTATTCTTTTCATTTTCTGACAAGATATCGGATAAATATTATTACACTTTTGTAAACGTAGGGACAATTTGAGAAAAAAGAACTCCATACTAGTCGATAAAACTGTCGGAAGAAAAATATACTAGAACAATAAAAATGAGTATAAAACGAGCGTACTCCGGAAACTTGTCGTTTGCTAGACGCAAGCAAGTAGGTTGAGGAAAAAATAGTCATATATAATAACACATTCGTATTTCATGTTTATATATTTTATAATTTTAAACACGCTAGTATGAAAATATTTTTGATAATAAAGACGGTATAAAATAAGGATTGGGTGTTAACTGAGAAATAAAAAAATCTTAAAAAACAATGAGCATGTAGCATACGTTAATGTTTCTAAAACACGATATAAGATTTAGTGATTCTTTGAACACATGAAATGAAAATAAATAATAACTTTATTTCACACATTTGATTATAAATATGCATATATATATACATGTTCCATAAATATTGTTAATTTAATAATACGGTAGTTTTGTACGCAATAAATTAAATTATATGTATTTTCTCAGAATTTCAAAACATAGCAGTTGATGTTTATTTTTACGCCACCTATTTTTAGTACAGCAATCTACTCGTACTTTAATTTTCAGATGCATACGTTTATTTTCATTTAAACAATTTTTATATCCTATTACTGAGACTTATTGTTGATTTTGTATACAGCACACTACAGTTAAATAATATTATTTTCATAGGTGACTGATTTATCGATGATACTTTTTATTGTCTAAATAATACTATATATAATTAACAAAAAATAATGTAAGTCACCATATGCACCAATATAATACATTGATCTTGGGATTGAGTTTGGACCTTAGAGATGTAAATATATTATTAATCAAAATGAGTAAAAGAAGATTTTTTTACTTGAAATGGATAAATATAGTTATATGACATAAAATTCAACGTGATTTTAGGGTATATTTGTAATATCGTCAGTATACTGGTAGAAGAAGTAAAAAAAACTTTTTCAAAAAAATTGATTAGTCTCTTACATACATTTAATGATAATACGTTAGGGTAACTGGTACACTGCTGGTCTTGTTGACTTTTTTCCTGGATTAGAATATACCTTGCAACACTTAATCTGATCAACCAAATAATCTTTAGTCAGTTTAATGTATTTTTCCAATAATATTATATTCAATATCAACGTAATGCCTGATGATATTTTTATATTACAGAGAAAGTACCAAGAATATAGCGAAGCTTATTTTACCAGATGATAGCGTCCAAAAATCTACCAAACTGCATCGTTGGGTCAAAACGTTAATTTTTCGACAACGCCTTTTGCCAGTATAACGACGATATTTTAGTATATTATAATGATATTATGTATAGAAAATCTATAAATATGCTTACAAGAACAATTTATAAGACTATATGAATCAAAAAATAATCATTCACTTGAGAAATAAACTATTTAAATATTCCACGGACAATATATTATAAAAGTTTTTAGATTATTTCTTTCACTTTTGGAAATGCTCTGATTCTCTCGTGCTGTAAAGATAAAGCTAAGATAAGATAAAATAAGGCTTTAAAAATATTATGTTAAATGAATATGGAAAATTTATAGAAGAAGAATTGATAGATTATGGATTTGGAATAAACCAGAGAAAAAAAAGAACATTTTTTTTTAAATATATTTATTTTAATGAATACAGCCAATTTAACAATCAGCAATAATAAAATCAAATTCTACCTATGTACGATCTTTAATGAAAACTATTCATTTTAGCAAACTAAGTCACAATGAAAGAGAAAATCGACTTTTCAACATCAAAAATAAGTACAGTCATACATAATAATTTTACTTGATGTGTTACTATTCTATTGTGCATTTTTGTAGTTTTCGAGTATTGTTAATAATGACAAAGTTTGATGTTAAATAAAAAAGATTAAAATAGCAACAATTTTTGTTGTTGCTATTTTAATGTGACGCTGACGTTACAATTTGATAGAAATTCGATATAAAATGTTTACATTTCAATTTTTTTTAATAAAAAAAAACTATTCAGTTTTATTCTCATAGACATTCCATGTCAAAAGGCAGTGACGCTAAAAATGTATATGAATGAAAGTATCTGTATGTCACGGTGCTTTGAGCCAAATGCTTTTACCAAAGAGCTTCAGTAATACCTCCCATTTCAATAGTGCTTTCCTCAAAGAGCAATAATAATTATAATTCTAGAACCATTAGGTCTGTCGCATGAGCCACAAGTGGAATCAAATGGTTATAACACTTATGCGGGATGTTGCCAACTACATTATATTGTTTGTATGTTTTACAAATTAACAAACAACTCGTTTGCATTTATTAAAATCTTATAACCGGTTCAATACATTAAAAATGAAAAATAGCGTTTATGGTTGTTTCTAAAAATGCGATAAGTAAATCTCTATGACTCGGTTATTTTTTTAATTTTATTTCTAACGTACGTATATAAGATAGTTAATTTATATTTATACTGACGCTTTGTTATACAAGGAATTGAGAGAAAGGATTGAAGTAAACCTGAATAATATTTAGAATTTTAAAGGCATACGATTACTATTATATTTTGTAACACCGACTTCTTTTATTTAAAAAACGGACGAACCGTTCATAATACAAATACTTTACAAATAGACAAAACAGAATTTTGTTTTCATTCAATATACCTATTATTAAAACATAAATAATAAGTATAGTGGTAATATGGTTTATGAGTTAAAATACTTACATGATATGGCTAGGCAACTTTTGTATTCTTTTTTTCAATTTTTCTTACACTTTATTAAACAAAGTTGCAGTTTAATCAAATATAATTAAATTGTTTTATTATCAACTCTGATAAAATACCACTGAATATAAATAAATTGACGCCCCGTATGTGAGTGGATAGTGGCATCCGACTCACGAACCACGAGCTGAGGGTCACGAGTTTAAGGCCCGTGTTGGTCACAAATTTTACAAATGTTTATGCATTTGTATTGTAGCCAGGTTACGAACCCTAAATAGTTGAGCAAATAATTGACGATTATTACTCGTAAAAAAATAACTGTCAAAAACAATCGTCACATTGTGGAGATCCGTATGCTTTGTTTCGGAGTGGACATGGTTAAAAGAAAGAAGATAGATAAAAACAACAATTTTATATCAGTTAAAATTTCTGTAACATAAAAAGCGGTCTTATTTAAAATTCCATTTTTGCTGCGATAAAGATTATATAAGATTGATCGAAGTATTTTGATTATTTCCTCAACCATTTTTATTTTAGTTCTGCCTACAAATACAAATCAATAATAAAATAAATATTTTAAAAAAAATGTAACGAGTAAATTCGAGACCGTTGAACTGCTAGTCTAACGCGCTATATACTGACCCATAACGGGTGACTAAGCGGTCTTGATTTCATAAAAGTATAGAACGGAATTCAGCCTATACAAAGACAAACATGAGAGGACTTGACTGTTGTCCACCCTAAAATTATTATTTTTAATTTTAATAATTTTTTG
>JAPMAG010003072.1:0-10563 GCA_036584685.1 Rhyacophila sp. Rhy_31_5
AAATCGTGTGCATTTTTTGCCAGCCATGGGAGTCGAACCCTAGACCCTCGGCTCGGGAGTCAGATGCACTATCCACTCACCTACGAGGGCGACTGATCCATATATATAGCAAACTATATATTTTTAAAGTTATGTCAAGTGCTGTCGCGAGAAATATTTATAATACATGGTTAAAATATTTCAAAGTTTCCTCTAAATTGTATCCGTTTTCAAAACGACCATATACATCTTGATTGTCTTGATAGGTTTTTTTTTGGAAAATAGTAATTGACTCGATCAATCTGGTCAAATACACATAAAATAACTTAAGTGATAAAAATAACGAAAAATATTTACTATTAACAAGACTGACTATTAAAAAATGTTTTCTCTAAAATACCATATAATTTTGTCGTATATTAAAAAAAATAGCCAATAAATTTCTATAGTTTTAAGTCATTTTGGTGGTTTATTTATGAACTTGATAGTGCATCTATAGTTAATACATTCTAAATAATGTTGTCATTGTTGATTTGCTTGTAATCTAGTCTATTCATCCCTAATCAGCGTTATAATGTTCCTAAACGTTTTTTGAATATGTGACGATATTACCCGCCAATATATTTTGGGAGCTATTAAAAGGCTGACATCTAGATTTACCTACCTAAATATAAGCCTCTTATAATGTTTACATAATTATTTTTTTTAAACGAAGCATATGGATCTCCACAATATGAAGATTGTTTTGACAGTTTTTTTTACGAATAATAATCGTTAATTATTAGCTCAACTGTTTCGGGTTCGTGTCCTGGCAACAATACAAATGAATAAACATTTGTAAAATTTGCTACCAGCACGGGCCTTGAACCTGTGACCCTTGGCTCGTGAGTCGGATTACTATCCACGAAAGCAACACCATGTGGATCTCCACAATGTGAAGATTGTTTGGACAGTTATTTTTTTACGAATAATAAACGTCAATTATTAGCTCAACCGCCAAAATATCCAAATCAATTGCCAAAAAAATATTCTATGATTATTAGCTCAACCGTTTCGGGTTAGTGTCTTTACAAATGAATTAACATTTGAAAAGTTTTGCAACCAGCCCGGGCCTTGAACCGAAGATCCCTATTTGATAGGCATACGCGCTACCAACTCGCCTAACGAACGAGGACAACTGCTATTTACTATTCTACTAAAATATATAGTAGAGTATTGAATACAGATACGGGAATACAATTAATTCCTGTAAATTTCATTGTAGAAGTTTTAAAAAGTGTATTAACTGGTTAAGTGCCAGGAACGAGTTGACTCGCACATCTTGAAATGCAGTTTACTAGACAAATTTGAATGTTTTGCATGATTTTAAATAATTAAACGCAGAGATATGACTATAATTTTATTATTAAAACTAAGTCATTACAAAGAAACATTCAAAATATTTTTATAACAAAAATCAGGTTTTATTTTTGATTTAAAATGTACGCTTATCAGATTGAAACATTTTGTCTGGCACAGAAAAGGTTAAATATGGCAAAACCTAAGAATTTTTTTAAAAGCGTTAACTTGCTCCAGTGTTAAATTATATATTTTAGATGTGTATGAAGAAAGCTCGATAACACACAAAGCTATCGTGCTAACGTATGCGTCTGAAGGCTTCATACATAAAAAATAAGCAACACCTTGCCTCTAGAGGGACTGAGTTGCCGACCACTGCGCTAACACAACACTTGCTCTAACACACATACATGTAAATGCCGGGCAAGGGTCAGCAGAGTAAATAAATGAGTAGGGGTCCACACAAACCATGTAAGCTATTATGAAAATCATTTCCACTTATCGTCCAGTTTATTTAATTCCACCAGTATCTTTTCACATGACCACAATAATAATTTATTTTAACCACCCAATTTAATAGTCACCCTTATCTCTCCATAAAATATTCAATATTTTGGTATGCTAAATCTTTTTTATATGGCCGGTCTTATATGGAAATTGTATAAAAACAATATTGCTATTAATTATTCCTTTTGTTTTTTTAACATTAACATTGCAAAAGATATTTTTTTTAATGATTACCGATTAAATTAGTGCCAATAAAACTTATTCTCTAATTACAGTGAACTATTTGAAAATATTATTTGCAAATACATCTCATTGTACGCGATATTATAAAAAAAAATTGAACCGCATTTTGTAAATAAAAACACCATTCGAAAGAACTTTTAAATAACACCATTAATATCCACTTACTAAATTAAAACTTTAAAAAAAAATTATATGAGTATCTAAAAAATTTGTTTTTTTTTATTTTCCAGACATTATGTTTTAGTTGGTAAATAATTGTCTCATTTATTACTTGACATAAAACACTTTACAAATACGTTATGTAAGCTAATGAATCAGTCAATTTGATCTAATGCTTAAAAATAGGTTGATTCCAAATGCTTTTCAGTACTATATATTCATTGACAGTGTTTAGACAAAAGAGCACACAAATGATAACCAATAAATTGGTGTTTTATTTTCGTGATCTGATAATTAAACAAGTTATCAAAGGATAATCATTAAAATTGAGTATTAATGCTCTTTTTCTTTTCACATAAACTTGTTAGGTCGTTTTTTGGTCAGATTCTAATGCTGAATTTTAATAATAATTCGGTATTTTCGGCTTAATTATTTTTGACAGAACATGTATTTATTTAGTAGTGTGCATTGTGATTCTCAAATAAAACCACTTATAAAAAATTTGAGGGTTAAGCCCTTTTGCCTTGATATATTAAGATTAATTTGCATAAAATCAGCTCAATGAAAACTTTTGTTTATTTTAAATGTAGGCAATTCATTGTCCATACATATTAATGTTAAAGTTTATAATTTAATTTTAAATTTCTATACTATATGCATATGTATGAAGAATAGAAAATATCTTAAAACCTTGCGTATAGAAGTAAATAAAATTATGTTAAGCCTCGTTTAATAAATGGAGATTAATTCTATAATATGATTTCCATTGTTAAATGATTGGTTTATTTATTACGTAATGCATATTGAGACCACAAAGTAAATATAGTTCTTGGTCATTTGTGGAGTCATTTTGAGTAAATTGACTTTTGATATTTCACGCTGTAAAGAGCTTTCTCGATAAATCTTGCATGGTAAGATTATAATGATCTTTATACGTTGATTTATTGTATATAATACTTCAACTAAAAATGTTATTTATGATATATAAAACGATATTTATATCATATTATTGAAAAAATATTATTTCATTTAAAGTCATTATTTTGTTTCTTAGAAAAAATCCCTTAAATATTAAATGTTGAAAATAACTCATTTAACTATTCACCTTTCGTCAAAAGGCAGTTTTCATCACTGCTGTGAATTTAATATCTTGAAAGTTAAAGCCCCCGAAGCTCTCATCAAATTAAACCACGAACCATGAGACTTACAGTTATCATGATGTATAACGTATTTGATACGCAAATGACCTGAGAAATCTATACAATCAGACAATACAAAAACATACCATTGATTACTGTACGAAACTAATTTTGATTTAATATTGTCGACTGTACCGTAACCAATGTTAGGGTGCTTTGAAATATTATCTATGCATAGTATTATTAACTAGCTAATGCTATGTGTCTACTAAGACTTGATATGATCCGATGTTTAACTACACGAAGGTAGTCGAAGCGGGTCGAATAGTACTGAACCTGTGTTTGTCATCTAATTACGTAAGGCTTCTCAAACTGTTCGGTTTTGGTGACAGGTAGATTGTATTCACTCTGTCCCAATACGTACTTTGGATCGTGATGTTATATTATTTATCAAACGTAACACAAAGTATTTTAAATTATTTTATTTTTGACTGTTCTATACAAGCCAGTTATTACCTTTGAGTAGAAACATAACTCACAATAATACTTTTGTTTACTCTAGTTTATCAACGAGATAACAATTTGATTTCTATAATTATTATTAGCATGAATATCCTTTAGCGATGGGTACCAGGCTAAAAAGTGTCACATTTAGTTGTTAGGATTTTGTACAGTACTATAAATATATAGATTTTACCGTACGTGGCATACAGCAGAGTGGTGCAGCGGAAGCGCACTGGGCCCATAACCCAGAGGTCTGTGGTTCGAAACCATGTTCTACTAGGTAACATTTTTTGTTTTTATTTATTTTTTACGTTTTTACGCAAAGCTAAAGCATATTCAAAATTAAGCCATAAGGTTCAAAGTAGATTTTTTTTATATTTAAATTATCGCATCAGGAAATTAAAACACCAATTTATTTGTCATCATGTACAATACTTCAAGTATGGATTAATGTGACATTGACTAAAAATCATTGAAACACGTTTTTTTATGCCTCCCTTAAAATTTGTTCTGTGAGGGTTACTCCCTTTTACTTAAACACGGTAGATATAATTATAAATAACTTATTGCTCTTAAACGCATGGTCAAATAATTGCTTTTACGCAGGGGTGAGTTCAGTGGCATAGTTAAGGCATAGCAAAGTCATACAAAGCCCGAAGAGCATATTGAAGAAGGAATCTCACACTCTTACGTAAATTTTCATATCGATCTTCCAGTTCATTGGTCAGACAACTTCAAAAGTAAGAAATAAGAGGTAAATATACAGTTATATGTAAAATTTTGCACTCTATCTATTTCAGTATTTAAATTATTCCAATATGCCACTAACAAAAGATAATGCTGATAAATTACAAAACAATGAACCGAAAATTGAATATTTTCTGGTACATTACTAAGATGTATCTAAATGTTTTGCTAATAAACCGGACATTTTGCATCTGGCGTTATTTTTGTATGACTATATATTCAAAGTTTTAACGTCTATCAATAATATATGATTTATGGTGACCATTAAAATATTGCTTTTGTCAATATCCCAAAACTTGTTCTTTGGAGATGTCTGACTAATAAACTGGATAATCAATATATATTCATTTTTAATATGTAAATTTACGGCGTACGTTATTTCTCGTATAGTTTTAGACGTCATCAATAGACAACTATTGAAATTCTTAATGATCGATTTTTATTTACTTGCATCTACCTATTCCTGGTCCAATACTTCAAAAAAAAAAATAATACGTCACTTCTTTAGCACATACATGTTTACATCTATCTAATATAATAAGTATTTTTGTATGTTCTGGTATACTCTCAATTATAGATACATGGCTTGACCTACCCAGTCGATGAAAAGAACCACGTTTAAACAAAACATATTCGTTTCTTTTCCACAAAATTCTTATAAAGGTCGGACTAGCCAGTTGATGAGAAACCCCACATGTAAAACAAAATATGCTCGCTTTTTTGACATC
Organism: Rhyacophila sp. Rhy_31_5; assembly: GCA_036584685.1. Taxonomy (NCBI): domain Eukaryota; kingdom Metazoa; phylum Arthropoda; class Insecta; order Trichoptera; family Rhyacophilidae; genus Rhyacophila; species Rhyacophila sp. Rhy_31_5. Next base: position 5,345 of record JAPMAG010003072.1, read on the forward strand.
AAATTAATAATATTCAACCTTCATAATAATAAAGCTTGATTTTGTTGGATGTCTCTTTTCAATTCAGCTAATTGATGAGTTATTCATATCCGTTCAAAACATTTAGTACATATAAGAAAAAGCTACGCATAAGAACATTTGTCATTCTAATATTGTCTGTACTGTAAGCAACTTCGTATCTCCGTTATTGTCTCAATAAACATCTTTTTAATTCTAAAACTTTTACTAACGCAAAATGGCAGTATTAATTTTCCTTTTAGGAATAATTTGCCTGACAAAGTTATACATATCAGAACCCTATTTTATGTAGTTTTTTCTTGTTAAAACAAGATTAACTTTGTTAATTTATGTGTGTAAAGGTACATACTGCGCTCCTACGTAGCGATGAGCTTCATTGTTTTCTGTGACAATAAAAAAAGTTCATTTTTATTATTCGCAAATTGGGAACATAACAGTTTCATATATTATACTAATTGTTAAAAGAAAGAACTTTTTCTAACGGAGCTTCAAAGTTAATTTCTACAATATTACGTAGATCAATGTTATTTGGATTATATACAGCATATGATGAAAATAATCGCATCTCAAACGGGCTTGCCTCTTCTTTAAGCCGATTGGATTCCACCATCCTGGGACGCCACTGAACACCATATTATAGGATGTATCCGGAGTTACGGAACGCCGGCATGACACAGAATGATACAAGCAGACTGATCAGTGACAGAAACTCATTGATTAATGTGTGGTGGCTAAAGGGCGTTATATGGTTTAATAATAACAAGTGGAATCTATAGAATCATCATTCTTCTTTAGTTATTTCTATTACCATTTATATATATATTTATCAATTTGTCTCAAGGTATACTTACCACAACACGATTTTACTGTCTTCTATTCCTTTCAAGCTTCAATATCACTTAATTTTAAATATGGCTGCAGGAAACGGACATTAAGTGTGAGCGCCTCCGCGTTTTACACACGAGTACTCGTATACTTCACTCAAGAACAAAGCGCGACTAATTTTACAAACAGTCTCTTTGCGTGATTGTTGCGTGTTAGAAAAGTATTAGAACAAACTACCATAACTCGAAATGTCATCGAATTTTTCGTGTGGACAGCGGATATTTTCTAATGCGTTCTACATATTTCGTTTGCTTCCAGAAAACATTGCTTTTATTTTCACAAAAAATACATTAGAGGCATGCGGTTTAAGTTAATTTTGTATATTAACATGTCCATGAGTATGGACGCGTATATGCGTCCGCTAAAAATTAGTTTTGGAGAAGTATAGACGTATATTGAGCCAGCTTAAGGAAAGATCCTAATCCTCAGTTTTTTGAAAAGTGCTTTTATTTGAAATTCACAGTGACTCAACGAAATACACGTTCTGTCAAAAAATATTAAGCCAAAATGTCGAAGTATTATTTAAATTTCAGGTTTAGATTTCAAAAAAGGACGACTTACTAAGTATGTGCGGAAAAAAAAAAGTATTTACCATCAATTTTAATGATTTTCCTTTTACGACTTTTTATATTAGGAAGATATTTCCAAAGTGAACATAATCCTCTTCAAAAATTTTGTAGCAAATGCCAAATAACTGTTTACGGTGTTGATATTACATTTTTTTTTATCTACATTGCAAACTATAGTTTACACTACCAATCGATATTAAAAAATGTAATATCGACACTGTAAATGGTTTTTGTCACAATTTTTTTGATGTGAAATAAGTTCAGTTTGTAAATATATGCTTCTTACGAGTATATCATAACGGAAAAATAAAACATAAACTTCGAGTTTGTGTTAATGTGACTTTGACTAAAAATCATTAAAAATCTTTTTTTTGTGCTTCTGTAAAACTTATTTTGTGACGGTTAATCCCCTTCTAAGCACGGTTGATATATTTGTCAACCATAGTGAATTATTTATACTTCAAATGAACATTATACAACAATAGTATTACATTCAACATCCACTCAAACTATAAGATATCACTCAAGTGGAATACATCGATAGCTGTGATAATTACATTGAACATGGTTGTTGCCCTCCATGTTGACACAACTACTAGCATGTTGGTTCTACATTTTGACTTGTATAATTTTCTTAAATGATGGATTAACATGTAGCTCTTAATTTTAGTGGTGGTCATGAAAATGTTTTTTTTTCATTAGTTTTATATGGTTTTTTGTTTTTACACGTATACGAGAATGTGTTATTTGTATAAAAGAATAAAAAACATAATTAACAATAAAAATACTTTAAACACATTATAAAATTCTGCTAAAAGTGAGACTTGATATTAATTATAAATTGTGAATTTGTTTTAGTAATATTTTGATAAAAAAAAACACTGTAAATATTATATTTTCCCAGATATGTTATTAAATAAATTAACGTTTTAATGAAAGAGTAAAAAATTGTGTAAAATATAAACATCGGTTGTATGATCTCAAATATTTTACGCTTGCTGAAATATATTCGTGAAAATATAGAATAATACAATTAAATATGTATTCATTAATAATAAGTTCAGTTGTAAACCACTGAAATTCACTCTTGTTGACGGCGTTGGTATAAAAATACATATCCAATATCCGCTGCTTGCTGACTCGTCTTACTTTCTCTAGAATGAGTTTGTAGTGTGCAAACTCAGTTTTAAATGCCATGAAGATTGATCCGATATATATTATACAAATATATGTTATTATTTGGTGTACAATGTATAGTTGTCAAACTACATTTTAGTCAAGTCGATTAATAATAGTGATTAATGTATATACAGCATTATATAGTCGGTATATTTTAACATGTTATATAAATGTCCATAAAAAGTATTTTTGAAAAAAGGGACAGGGTTTTACGTAATATACGATGTTACATTTTTACGGTATATTTTTGTATCAATTTCACCTAGAAAGTAATTAAAAATGCTAGAAAAATTCTAAATTAATGCACTTGCAACAAAGGTTTTTCTAGGAGAGTCTTTGTGCTTGGACGCCGGTTTAAATTCACATTAATTATGTGACAATATACTCGCAATATCATAAAAAACGTTATTATTAAAATAAGTGTATAGAATTACTAAGTACTAATATAATTTAGCTTCAAAAAGCTTACCGTAAATTGAAATCCAATGTAGTAAAACAATTTTTCCTTTACAAATTCAAACACATAAAATTTGTTTCATACGTTCTAGCAAAATAATTAATAAACTATGAGAATATATTACATAATGATTCATTGTATATATTACATACGCAGATAATATATGTATATAACTGTGCTATGTACATATATAGTACGTAAGAAATATGGATAGCTTACAAAGCTTTGGAAAAGCTCAAAATATCAAGTTCCGTATTTGTAGCTATCTCTTTAGAATCCTTTATCAATATGTATAACTTTAGATTTATGTAGAAGTTAAAGCTATTTCCGATCTTATAACTAGTATATTTACTAACATAAACAATTGAAATTGATTTTCGTATAACAAATTTTCAATATCCAAAATTAGAATAAATCGTTCTTTAATCAAAGTTCGTTTTTTTCTAAATAACCTTGTATGTTTATTATAGTATTATTGTATGTTTATTATTTTTAAATTTTCATATTGACTATTTGACATTCTGTTGGTGTATACCAAAGTAGTGAATTTAAAAAGCTTCAGGTTCGTTTCCCAACGGGGTAATATATCGCAATTTAAAAACGGCATCAGGTTGTAAAGCGGACCCACGAGGTGAATTTTTTTAGAAGGAATAGCGTCATAAAAAAGCTCGTCACGTGAACCAGTAATAGTCCAGCTTTACTTATGATAAAAAGACAACGCTAACGTTCTTCCAATATTAAAGCATACAAGAAGCATGGCGTAGTATTAATGTTTTACTGTCTTGTTGAAAAAGCTGTCTTATATGTATAAAAAAATATGTTTCTTATTCGTGTGCAGTGTAAGTATTTGAGTTCTATCAAAAATAAAATATCAAATTAAGTCCGTAAATTGTACACTATTATATAGAAATTAGAAATAGACATTATTGCAAAATATATGAGATAATTATAAAATAACTCGGCGCTGCTCACCTCGCAACCTTGACCCCCGTATATTATTTACTTTGAGCCTTATGGCTTAATTTATTGAATATGATGATGCTTTAGCCATGGAAATAAAAAAATGAAATAAAAATGTAAATTGAGCATACTACAAAATGCTAACAACTAATGTGACAACTAAATATTCTAATGGTTTATTACTAGCTAATATTCAAAGAGGCGGTTTGCGTCTTGGATAAAAAATTGTTGATCGTTTCTTTGGCAATAGATGACGCTGCTAAAAAAATATGTTTTGACTTGTTCTGTTTCATTTTCCCATTGCCCAAGCGGTCTGATGACATGTTGGCATACTACATACATAATATAGCACACTATAAAATCGTAATAACTAAATGTGACACCTAAATGTGACACTTTTTGCCGGGTACCCATCGCTAAAGCATATTCATGCTAAAAGCAATAAACACTTTTTACTTTCTTCATTAGAATGTTATTATGCTGTGGGGCCTGGTGTAATCCGCAAGCAGCGTGCTACTGTATAGCAAATCAAACTTCGATCTTTTTTTTCAAAAACGATAACAATTTATTGAATATAGTTTCCTAACGATAATCGTGTTGTTAAAACTATTTAAAAATGGTAAGCTAGTAACGGAATGCAAAATTTACCATATCGCAAGGCTGTACATTTGTCGCTGAATTACAGTGGCGTAGTTGCCTCATAGCGAGCTCAGGCCAAGCATGAGGGCCCTTAATATTCTACACTCAATATCAAATTTCAAGTAAAATTGCATTTCCTCCCAAAAGCAATGTATGGCATACTTTTCCATAACATGCAGAGTATCCAAAGTATATATCCACTAAAAATTTGTAAAAAGTAAAAGTTTTTTTCAAGTTGATCAGAAAAATCTATGTATATTCTAATATTTCAAACAGCTCTTCCGTTAAAAGTTTAATGTGACGTAGGATAGTTTTGTACTATAGTAACGATGTATAAATAATATCCGCTGTCCAACTGTTGTAATAAAAATGAGTCATACGCTAATGTCTTAATTTTTGGCGCCTTGAGCCAACGGCTTACGAATCATGTCATAGAATTGAAATTTTTTATCATTTATTTATGTCGTCTTCATTAGACTAGTTGGTAGCGCGCACGCCTATCAAGCGGGGAT